>DWQX01000384.1:0-44855 GCA_018245475.1 Pharmacophagus antenor | reverse complement strand
GTAAATAAATAATTTGTAGAGCACTAACTTTTGGAGTTTTAATCAATATTGTAATTTTTTCAAGGTGGTCTCAAACTTTTGGCCGGCAGTGTATGTAACATAAAAGGGTCAACTCATCTTAATAAAAATTATGCTTTACAGTAAGTCAAACAGACGAAATTATACCTAGCAATTACCATGCCATTGTTTAGAAGTAAAAAGGCATACACAAATTTTCCTGTTTCGTTTTTCAATAGTTTGAATCGTATCAAATCCTGTTAACTTTAACAAAAATCTAGTGCGTCCATCTTTTAATGAAAAATATTTCCCAGTACTCTCAAATAATATGCGACCACGGTTAACCTAATATAGATTTTATAAAAGTTTTTTATTTTAATGAGATAAGTTTATTAAAACATTAATAACATTTTTTACCTTTAGCATCGCAGCACCATTAATAACCCTTTCAAGATTGTTTATAGATTTATCAAGATGAGTTCCCAACGAGTCCGATATAGTAGTTTCCCTTGGTATTTCGTCAAGCATTTGATTGGTGGTGCTCGGTGGTGCAGTCGTAGTTAACTTCCTCTCACTTGATTTTCTTTTAACTGTTGCATCGATTTTATTTCTTACAGCTTTATAGTCTTGGATAATGGGGCGATTGTAAGGCGTGAGCCGTGAAGACGATGGCCGACGAGTGAAATTGCGTTTCAAGCCGTTGTTACTATCGCTCGTCATTAACAGTTCTTTACTGCTTTCACTTTCTACTGAAATTATCATAAAATTATTTAAGCTAAAATAATGAAATCGTTTATTAAAATTTAAACTAATTATAGAAGAATAAGCACCAAATAATATTATTACAAGGTTAACAGTCTTTCCTCCGATAAATATATACTAGATTTTTGGTCTAATTGTATTGACAATGTATCAGCATATTATTTTAAACTTTTAACTTTCTTAAGGACATTTGATGTACAAGTGGCAACTCTCTCAGATGTGCACATCAGGATTACTTAATACTATTTGCACAGATAGTTACTATTTTACAGTTTAACACGTTCACGCCGGCGCGTACCACCGGTGGTTCACAGTCAATCTCCCATCGGCCGGCGTGGGCCACCGGTGGCTGGCTTACTCTAATCTCTCATCAGTCGGTAAGAATACGGACGATATATCAAGCCAGTTTCAGTTTTTAAAACGGTAAACACCTTAAACTAGTAGCAAAGGATATTATACAATTAGTTTACATATCATATCATTTACTCGAATTTGATTTTCATTAGGTTTGTTGATACACTCACACTCTGTAAAACTACGGTTGAATACGCTTGCCGCCCCATGGCGAGAAACACAAAAATTGGCGCCAGCATAAATGTGGTAAACAGCGCATTAGCTAATGAAATTACTGAGGTAATAATTTATCTCATGGTTGAAGTAGATCACAATGTGGTGCTTCATTAAGATGACTAACACCTCATTGTTATAGGCATCGTCATGCTCAGGTGAATAATACGCGCTGGTTCCTTTTGTCGAATAAGAAAAAAGTTATAGATATTCGTATACCAATAGATAAAAATCTTGAAAAAACTATTAGTCATAATTAATTTATTAACACACCTGGCCCAGAGATCACCCATATTATTAAAGTAGGAATGATTTAAATGACATAGTCTGGCCGTGGCGCAGTGGTTTTCCACTTGCATTGTAATACAGAGGTTCCAGATTTGATTCAGGGGCCACATGAGTAAATGTGTATGAATGTTGATAGGGTTTTTTCGAACTGACCTGACTAGCTACACCCCCAAAATCAATTAGCCACCATTATAGAATTATTCTCTTTCAGCAGACGTATATGTGAGAGCGAGAAGTAATCAAGGCCAGCGAACTTTACCATCTATAACCGCATTGTCACTTAACATCGACTGAAATTGAGGTAAAGTGTTAGCTCATTTCTGATAAAAATAAGTTTTTACAGGTAATATATTTATTTTCATTACGTGAGCACGAACCAGTTCGATGTGCTGATTCGTCGGCGTACACGTCGGTGCCGTGGTAAGGTCTGCGTACAGCGAGGGCGGGCGCCGAGCCGGCGGACTCCTCGCCGGGCTCCGACTCCGGCTCAGCTACCTGCTCGTCGTCCGCCTCTCGCCCCCGTGTCCCGCACACCGCCTCCGCCTCGTCCTCGCCGCCCGGGCAGTCTGAATACCCGTCGCACATCCACCGGGTGCGGATGCAGCCGCCAGAGTTGCAACTAAAAAACAATTGAAACGATATTTAAATTAAAGAATTATAATACTATTCACTCGAGAATAACAGAAAAACCTAGTTTGTGATTTCAGTGTCCCTTATTAAAAAAAAAAACAAATTATATGTATTGTAAAATATCTAGTTATAGCAACATTCCTAGTTAGGAATTTGAAAATTAATATATATTTCTTTATTTGCTAATTCTGTACTTAAGTATTTAAAATATTATCATATTTAGAAACTTCTAATAGAAAATTATAACGTAAACATTGTAACATGGAATATATTCGAGCACGAACACAGTATTTTTAATATTCATGTATACGTGATTCGCCTATTTATAGCCATAATGATGCATGAAATCAAGAAACAGTTACCGGAACTCGTTGGGCGCGCATGCAGCGCAGTGCGCCTCATCCTCTGCGGAGGGGCAGTCGGGGGCGCCGTCGCAGGCCCAGTGGCGCGGCACGCAGCTGCCGTCGTTACACGTCAGTTCGCGCACGCCGCACGGCGAGTGCGGTGCCGAACACCCGCTGTTGGGGTAGCGCGTACAGCCAAACACGCTCGACAGTTCCCGAGGTATCGAACCTTCGCAGCTCTCCGATACGGCTGAGAATACAATGCGCAACGTTATAAATTACTTCAAAGATTCTCGAGTAATCGAATTTCAATTTCACATTAAATGCTACTCCATGGTAATATGTCATACATTTCAAATACTTTTCTTGGACTGCGTCCATGCCGCATTTGTTTATGCGCTTGTCGTGTAACGCGGAGGTCTCGAGTTCGATTCCCGGGCACAGGAGTAGTGGAGTCTTGATGGTGGTAGGGTTTTTCGAACCCGCTTGGCTACCTATCAACCTCAATATTAACATGCCGCCATAACAGCTTTGTTGTTTTCTCATTGTGGCAGAGCAAAAGAAGACCGGTATATGAGGAGTGTCCTGTCTCATTCGTCAAGCGACAGCTCAAGCTGAACACGCTTGAGGAGTGGAACAGGCGCTATGCAGAAGTAACGATGGCTTCAACAACGCAAATGCTTTTCCTGGATGCCGTTTCAGCCTACCGCACACTCCGTGGGATGGAGTTGGACGCGTGCCTAGTCCAGATGCTCACGGGGCACGGGGGATTCTCCTCATACTTGCATAGGTTCAAGTGTAAGGAGAGTCACACGTGCACATACGATCCCGAGGTGGACAAGACCGTGTCCCACTTGATCACATGCTGTCCCTTGTATAGAAGGGAGAGGATTGAATGTGAGTTCTTGCTAGGAACAGCGATCACCGCCAATAGTATCGCCTCGCTAATGAGTGATGATAGAAGCAGAAAAGTTTTAGTGAAATATTGTGAGAAGATTGTACAAAGAGCAATAGAGGAAATACAATATAGGTTAGAAGTAAGAAATAAGGAAAAGAGAAAAGTGTTAAAATAAATGAAAGTCTGCCTACCTCATTTAAGGGAAATGCGTGAAAGAAGGACATGGAATGCAAAATAAAAGGCAATGAAAAGGTATGAAATCTATAATTGAGACCGGAAGAAAAGGTATGCTTGCGAGACATAACTACAAGAAAATTAGAAAATATGATATGACTAGGCCCTGTCACAATGAAATAGGGGAAACGAGTAAAAAATACCTCATTGTTGCTTAAAATGTGGTGAAATCGAGGACAAGTACTAGCCCATAACCGATGAAAAAAACCTGCCAAATAACGCAGAAATGGAGTTATACGATATTTTTTTTTATAAAATCAAAATGTTTTAATGCAACATGAGAAAAACCTAAAATAAGGAACAATAAATAATTATATTTACGTATAATTAAAACCAATGTACCTCTGCAGAGATTGTAACAAGGCATCCTTTGTAAGTACGGCGTCGGGCTGCACTCCGGTTCGAGTAAAGCGCAGAGAAATTGTGCCACGCGGTCACTGCAGTTGGTGGATACCAAGTATTCGATCTGAGGCAACAGCTGGGTCACCACCACGCCGTCCAAGGTCACCGCTGGCCCCGCCAGGTCGTATGGCAGCACTCCCCTACATAGAGCCAGTCGTGTCGAACGACATTGTGATACTAAAATCATGACGATTATTAGAAATGCTTAAAATTAAAATTTATTATTAACAAAATATAAAGTAAAATGTGTAAGTTTACATTGCGTCATGCATATATTTATTATTATACTCCCATTTACCGTATTATAATTCTTTCCAACCGTGTTAACAAACCATGCCTTTGAAGTTTTAAACAATATATGAATTTATCAACACATTAAGTAAACTTCAAAATCATTACATATAATTTCAGATTCTTAAAAATAACTAAAAGAACAAACAAAGATTCCGTGTTAAAATGCATAAATATATACGTGCATACCTTACAGATTAAATGCATGCAATAATTAAATGAAAATTGTTAAGAGTTTTGTCATTGTCATATTATGTTAACAGCGCTTACCCCCATATAATATTTACAGTTCGCATGCAATAATATGTAATGCTTACCATCCAAATTGACATTTAAAGGATAATTTTTAGTGGTGCTATCGGCCCTGTTGCGCCATGTTGGCAGTGTCGGAGAAACGCGGGTGTTATACAAGGAGCTCTGTGTGGTGGATTTCATTCTCTCCGCGTCCTCAATAGAAATGCCAAACAGTTTCGAGTGACCAGAAGTAAAACGATTGTCAGGATTTAAAGGTGTGAGGCGATAGTAATTTTGGATCTCTTGTGGCAAATCGGGTTCAACAGATTGCTGCTTCAAATTGGAATTCTCGTTACGTATATACATAGAAGTGTCTTTGTAATCTGGTGAATAAGGCTTACTTGATAACTCTTCAGCTACTCTTGTTGTTTCCTTCTCATCGTAATGAAGGAGGTCATTGTTGGTCTCGGCTCGTGTTATAGTTTCTGTAGAGGCTGCAATCTTGCCCTCGTCGAAATATATAGCCAATGGTCTTTCCGGACTTTGAGTTATGTGCGGTTTTAATGTAGAGTCATCGTTGTTAGAAATGGCTGCTTCTAATAATTTAGGAGTTCTATTTTTATCTATATCCGCTTTCTCATTACCGTATTGCACTTCTGGAGTTATATGCGAAGGGAATACTGGAGGGACAGGGATTTTTGGTTTTTCGATCTTTTTTGTGACCGCCTCCATCAGGGACGTTAAGTCAATAGTCTTTACGTTCTCTGCGTCGTAGAAATCAATTTCCTGTGGTTTCGTACCTGTATTTTGTGAAGTATATAAGTAAAATGTGATATTGTGTTTTTATTTAATGGTTATAATAATTACGGATAAAATTAATATCAAAATAAGAATTGTGTGTCAATCTATAAGTATTTTTTCATAAGCAGCTCATTTTATTAACTTCATGTATACCTTAAATGTTGATATTAATACTTAAAATAAACTTCAAATAATAGAATATCATTCAAATAATAGAATCAATAAAATTTCACTTGTCATTGTTTTTTTTTTTTATAATTAAAAATTTTTTGGAGCTAATATAACTACTTAATAAGTGAATTGTAGTACTCTTCTCTAAACTTAATGTGCATATGGTAGAGTATGAACTTATAGTTCATATGAACAAAGAGTGTAGAAAATTAATCCTTAGTAAGTGATAAAAATACTTTAAATTCTAAAGATATGTATTGAACATTGATTCATATCAACCAAAACATGTCTACTGCAGGACAAAGGCTTTTCCCAAGAATCGTCACGATGAACTGCTCTTCGCTTTTCTCATCCAGTCTGTCCCAGCGACTTTGTTCAAGTGAACATATATTAACAATAAGGAATTTGTGTATAACTCGATCACTGAAGGGCCACTAGCTATGATTAAAGATAATAAGTTTTTATAAATCATCAGACACTTAAGTCAAATGTTCGAGTTTATTTCTGATATTTGATTAACAGTGTAATGTGTTCAGTGGTAACATTTGTACTTGATAATATTGATATATGATGATGATACGACGTTTTCATTTGAACATATAAACTACTGGAAGTCAGCGTTGAAGTTTTATTTCGGGAAGGTGTGCACGTATGAGTATTTATGTACGCGCATTGAAAGTTACATTTCTTTAATGAAACAAAGTTAAACGCCCGCAACCGCATCCGTAGCTAACTTCACGTGGCAATTTACTCGTAATCTAAATTTATTGTAAATAAATGCAAAATTTATTTCTCTTAATAAATAAATAGCTATACTAAAGAAGTGTAACCTCAAGAGCTTAGAATGTTAGCACATATTATATCTGGTTAGTTCACTATACCGTGCGCACGTATATTTTCTTTTGTCGTATGTCTAACATGCTCTGGTGGCTTGCGGGTAGGCTTGTGGAGAATTTTACGGGTTTGAGCGTTAGCATTATTTCGCTGCCAGTTCGTCGCGTTCACAGTTTCGACGTCTGATGATAAATTATCTGTAAGAAAGTAAACAATTCCATATAGCTAAAAACAAGCGATGGTTTTTCATTCAGTCAAATTTTGATAGAAGATTAAAGAGAAAATATTTTATCGACAACTCTTTTTCGAACATAATTGATATAATAGATGCCATGATTAACCAAATAAATTATCTACGCACAAAACATTTTTTTTTCATATTTTGTAATATTTTCTTTGATTTTAACTTCATATAATAAACGTTAATTTTACGTAAGTAAAATCTTTGCACAGATATTTCGTTACTCACTTACATTAAGCACCTACTGCT
This sequence comes from Pharmacophagus antenor, assembly GCA_018245475.1. NCBI lineage: Eukaryota > Metazoa > Arthropoda > Insecta > Lepidoptera > Papilionidae > Pharmacophagus > Pharmacophagus antenor. The sequence continues at coordinate 37,912 of DWQX01000384.1, read as the reverse complement.
TATACACAGATGCGTATTTTAGAACTAGGATTCAACTAAAAGAAATCCCTCAATATATTATTTCTGAACAGGTCCTTGCGTGTTGTAAAGTCTGAATTAATAAAATGTGCTTTAAATTATACTATTAATAATTAAGAATTAACTGTATAAACTCATATAATAATTATTTATTTTATTTTCATTACGAAATATTAAACGGCATGCTGTTCGTTTCCCGAATAGTATGTAACATTTTCTCCCCTAACACAAATTGTGTAATTTCTCCCCTTACACAATGGTAAATCACAATATCAGATAACAAAAATAATCGTTATGCAGGATTTCTGTGGCACTTACTATAATGCTTTGGGACACAAAGAGGGTCAGTACTCACATATTGCACTAAAGAAATATTATCTGCGACGGCGCACCCCTTAATTATTAATTTACCCTACCTTTATTTATATTATTTAAATATATTCTTCAATATTATAAACAAACCTAAGTAAAGACCGGGTGGATCTATCTGTCCAAACCCAATCATGGATAGATGTGGTTGTGAATATCTCACCAAGTTTATTTATTACGTAAAATACAATTTTGTAAGGATGTGGACCCACGTACTTTCGTAATCCAAAGCGAATCTATGAGACGAGAACGTCAAGGTATTGAATAGTACATGGTCTCTCTCACGCTTTCAGTTATCGCCTCAATGTTCTCAGCATTTCGTACATTACGATTTTCAACAGATGATATATTACCAAACCAGTTCTCGGCATTATTATTATGTGAAAAATACTGTTCATTTAAATTATTAAAGTTCACTAAAAATAACACGATGTAATATAAGATTTTTTCTCGTGTTCTCTGCACTACCGGCTGATAATATCATATGATAATATGATAATATCAATAAAAAAATAATTTCACCAAGTCCAAAATAAATAAACAATAACTGCTCCTATACAAAGGTCTGATAATTTATTAATGATAAATAAAAATAAGTCAATATATATTACTCGTAGTATTCTCCTTTTATACCTTTTTCTTCGTCAATTACTTATATTCTTTTTTATTTATAATTTTGATGTATATGAAAAAGAAAGCGATGTAGTTGTTAAGAGTTAAAAATAAATGTGATAAATCAAATCGGGTTTTTCTTGTACGATAAGTTTATACCATCTCGATACAACGTCGTAATTTATAAAGTGGCTTGAGTAATTTATAATGTGACTCTTTTTGTACATTTTGTTTACAGACACACACCAATTACGGTTAAGCGGCAAAGGCGTTTGATGGCAAAAAATATTTCATTTCATTCATAATTTATGTAAATTACTAAATAAAATGTGTACTTACCGTAATATTCTTTAAGTAAAATTAGGATAAGACAAAATGCATTAACAAAATTTCGTAACTGAATATTTTAACAATTCTAAACAAGAATCCAACGATTTTAATAAAAACAGTTGTATAATACCCATTAATTAAAACACAATCAAAATGTAACAATATCCGAAAAAATCTCCTTAAACGACTACTAGAATATATATAACGTATCCTTATTTAGAAATCGATAGTCACCAGATAACATTCGAAATTTATGATTGTATTTATTCAATCTTAAAAATTCTAAATCGTGAAATGGTAACGTAACGTAGAAGGAAGTTTTGCACCCACTTCTAAACGGCGAAGCTATACGAAGACACGAAGGCAGTGAAAGTCGGGTTCAAGATGTCAGCGGCGCGCCTCCACGGAACCGTCAGCCTTATCGTCATTAATCCTTATCGCGCGTGCGCAACTCGGTTCCTACTCCAATAAACTCACTCTTGTTACATATGTAGGCAACACTCGTACCCGTTTCAGACGTTTAAAAGCGATTTTAAAAACACGAGTATAAACCGAACGATACTTCCCACTTTCACTTAATAATCGTCTATGAAATTATTGATTTATTCATAATTATAATACACGTCGTGATTAAATTCTCAATAAAGTAATTACAAATAATATTTCTATATTATGTATGTGAGAGTGATAAAATGAAACAGTGATTAGGAACAACAACTTTTATTTATACGGGTTGAAAACATTGAATGTAAAAAAAATCGTTTCCTTAAATGAATGCGGAATACTTTGCCCTAGAATTATTTATTAGTAGCTACACGAAGAAGCAATTATTTTAATGAACATGTCATTTAATTGGTAAGTGGAAAGTAATTAGATGCTAAGCTAGGTGTACACGAGAAACCAGATGGATTTTAGTTATATAATAGAGGTACAGGAAAATAAAAAGTTATTTATAAAGCCGGTCACTTTTGTCTGGCGTCATTATTCTTTCATGCAGGTAACAAAGTCCTATATTAGAGTTTTTGTACCTGGTACACTATAGACTTGTATTAAAGAAGATTTAAAAATTCAAATGCGTAGTCATTCTTATATAAATTTGTTCATAAATGGCTTGGGATGCGGTACTAATGTAACCTACTAATGTATGTAATTAATGTATATATGTAAGTAATGTAATGTAACTACTAAATATCATCTGTGAAGTTTGTGATATAAATTAATATATACACTTAAAGATAAAAATGTTTTGTACGCCATTTTAAACTTATTTCTTGCAGTGAGTAATGTTAGATTTGGCATAGCCGGTATTCATATTGAGTAAAAGCTCAGAAAGTTAAAATATAAAAATACTATGATATATGTCATTTGCATATAGTTATGGTTTAATGTTAATGTTCCGGTCTATCGACATGAAATAAATATTATGAACTAAAAAATTAAATCAACATAAATTGCACAGAGTTAATGAAGTCAGTAATTATTCACAATTCATTAATAAGAATCCTAATTAAGTTCAAGATTAAATTGTCATAATTTACGCTTGATTTTCTACTATTATATACAGACTACATTTTCTTTAGTATAGCTTACATAAATGTCTCTATTTATGCAATAATAAATATTAAGAGATACCGTTCCCGACTGATGCTGTATAAAATTGGTAATTAGTAAGCAAATAAAATGTTTAATTTATAAATAGTAGAACATTCTTATAAACAATGCACAAACTTTTAAATTTTGTATTTCTTACTAACTGACATCGGTATTACATAACTTTTTGTTATCCGGTCTTAAGCAATTTTTCATATTTTATATGTTCAACTTAAAGTGAACAAAAGAAAGTTGGTTCAGAGTGCTTATTGTGTAAACCCAATACTGTAACATATTTACTGTTTAAAGTACAATAACCAGCATCGGTTCAACTTTCATTTTCGCCAAATTCAACAAATGAAATAGACATTTTAAAAGCGTCCTAAGGAGATACGATGATATCCGTAAATGGAATCACGACATCCAACGCACGTATGCAAATGTATATAAAATCATTCTTTATAATTCACTGCTGCCATTAAAAACTACCTTTGCGTGTAAATCGGGAAAGTGTGTGCATATTTATGACAAGGTCCGGAAGTTTTACGAGAATTCTATAGGTTTTTATATTTTTATCAAAGATTCGCACATCAAGGGATACCCGTAATTGTTTTGAAAGTAACTTTATCTTTACTTGGAAAGTACGTTTTGTTATTGGCGATTTTTAATTAACATGCCTTTAATGGTTTCATAATGCATTTTTTTCTTAATTTACCCTTGATGGCAAATAAAAAAGTTATTAAATAAAAAAGAATACGAATACTCTCTCTTCGGCTGTCAAATAACAGAATAATGTAAAAAGCCCTACAAGTTGAAGTCATGAAGAATTTCAAAATGGTTTAGAACAGCACTTGAGCTGTTTGATTAACGTAAAATAATAAATTGTAACGTGAAAAAGTTATTTGATCAATTTAATACAATAAATGAATTGATTCCAGAGTTTCTTTGCGGAACTCCATGAGTAAATAAAACAAAAAGTCATTTTTCTAATTTCTGCTTATTTTAATAGCAAATACTAGTATATTCAACTTTTGAACGTCGTTTTGTCAAACGCATAACATCTCCCGAAGATGCCATGTGTAGTGGCGAAGCGCGTTAAGATTGTAATTTAGTCATAGTACTTGCGATTAAAACAAAACGGAAATAAGCTAAATATTTTTTTGTTTTATTGATCAATTTAAATTAGCACGTAAAGTATTTACTACAGAATTTAAAGTTTATAATGAAATTTGATCAACTTAAGCTAATCCTCCCGCACAATCATACGGTAAAGAAGTATGTGACAAAGGTCTATTAAAAAAATATATAATTATTGCCACTACCGAATCTAGTCATATTTACTTTTTATTATTTGATTTTAGTTAAAATATCTATATACTGTTAAAAAGTAATATCATGCAAAATGGGTCCTGTATATTAGTGTATTGATATTTTTTTTAAGAGTGGTATTATTAATGTTGTTATTTTAATCAGTAGCTATATATCAATGCCAAAGCGCAAGAAAAGGATGGGTGCCTTAATTTATGGCAAATTTTACCTTTACATTCTAACGTGCCACAATTTAAATTTTTATCACCTTTCAAAAAGTAACTTTTTCAGATACAATATGTTTAAGAGATTAATTTTTCTTTTCATTAAAGTCACAGTCAACTCATTCATTCATAAGAGGTTACCATGTAGCCCTTTTTGATGAATAATTATTTGTTTTGTTTTATTTACAGACACCACCCCGATTCGCCCAGTTTTTACCGCTGCCTAAGGTTAAAAGAAAACTTTTCATTTAGTTGATTCTATACTATTTTTATTATTATATGTAGGTAATTGGTAAATTTAATAATAAACATTTCGGTATAACGAAAATTTAAAAATAATTCAAACGTAGCCATTGATAAAAATAATTTAAACGTTAAACCTGTAGCATCACTTTTTGTGGATCAAAGGTTAAAAATAAAATGGAATGTCTATTATAAATTAAAACTTAAATAACTTTAACGAAAAGCAAATATTTCTTTATCTATTGTACGATAAATCTTAAATCTTGTATATTTAATAAAGGTTTTTTTCTTGTCCTTTGTTAATTTTGTTTATCTTTAACGTAAAAGCTACACGATATAAATACGAAGTGTTAATGAAGAGATTTCTATCAATATTATATAACATGTTTGACCATATCACCTGTAACTACTAATATATGTCATGAAATTTGTTATTTTTATGTAATTACTTACGCGATTTATACTTGTACAGATCATAGAAAAGTTTCGTTAAATGTAATTGTATACTGTGACTGAATAAACTAAACGCTTACCAGGCATAAGGAAATAAACGAAAACGGCCAAAGCGATGCATACGGTGAATAAAGCCACCGGCCATCGCAGAATGCGCAATACGCGCACAATCTTGCTGGCGCCAACCCGGCCACCCATTGGCACTCGATAGAGACTGTCTGGATGCGAGCCCTGGAACAACATTGTTTTATAAAAAATTTATTACACGAAATTTATTAACACATGTATGTACGCGACGATCGGTTACATAAAATAATGAAAACCAATTATTTTCTAAATTGGTTCAGTGTGTAAAGGCGATAGTATTTTAACAACTTTATTTAAAGAAAAAAATATATAAGAATTTACATAAGTGTGATGACCGCCATTTTTTTAGAATATACACAAGAGGCACAGTAGAAGGAAGGCATTTTTCGAATTCGCCTGGCTAGGTACCACCGTTAATGTCAATCTGCCACCATAGCAATAATAACTGCGTTCCGGCAGTCATACATGTGAATATCAGAAGTATTCTGGGAAATCTCCCACGGAAATCTCCAGGGATTCACCATCTGCAGCCTCATTGTCACTTTACATCAGGAGATGTTTATGGTTATAAGGTCAAGTGATAGGCCATTGCCGCAGAAAATAAAATTGATAATCCTCTCCTACAGTTTTTACTGGCCCCGCATAAGCGACAAAACATCACATTAGTGCTTTTTGTTGAATAAACATACACGATCAAACTCCACACCGATTAGTTTCGCTGACCTTGTATACGCTCATAGCAGTCAAAGGATTTATGAAAAATTAAAGCTAATAAAAGTAAAATTTAAAAAGAAAATATTAAAACATATCTTTATATTTTCTTTCACACAAAGAAGAGGCTAAAGATAATAAATCATTATGGAGATAGTGCAGTTGCTTTACCATTTTAATATTTGAACGGGACGTTACAACACATTTAGTTTTCAAAATTAATTATAAGAGTTAATTTATTTAAATTGAAGAAATGCTAATCGTTTTTACAATCGGTTAAATAGAAGAAAACTTTATGGGTACAGCATATTTTTCTTGAATGTAATAAAACATCATATTATGCAGATAAATTGGCAATATAATATTAACACAAATAATTTAAGTTGAAATCTCTGGCAAACATCTAAAGATGTCGTGAACAAAAATATTTAAAAAAATATATAATTCCGTTGCTCAATTTGCATAATTTACAAATCATAGCTGCGAATTAATACAACAATGATATTAAGTAGAATCATTGATTTCATTTACTGTCCAACGTTTTATTAAATTTTACTTGGCGTTTTTACTTACAAAGGTATAGATGGGGTGCTCAATGTTATTAATTATTAATTGTATACTTAAAACACGTTTGCACTATATTAGGGCGGTCACAAATCGCCTAACTTTTATCTAAATTTAAATAACTATTCCTCGACCTAATTGGCGCAAACATAGCATGGCCGTGGTTTTAGTAAACGGATGTTTCAAGATTCGCCAGTGCTATGCAAACTGTTTTTGCAACTACAATGAACATCTTTAACTAATTTAATGCTATGAATAAGACTTCTTAACCATATTTACATATATGTACCAAAAGTCATTGTTAATTAGTGGGTCCATTCTTCACCAAAACAAATTGTTAATTGATTTCTAACCCGATTAAAATTTTTAAATAACCGCCTATTTTTATTCACAAATCACGAATGTTACAAACATTACTATGTTAACATTGCTATAATTAATCTTTTTCTTCATTACGCTCTGACTTACGAGATTTGGTCAATACTCTGCTACGGCTTCCATAATTAATATAACATACGTTTTACGTATGCAACGCACGGGTGTGTTGGTGTTAATTAATGATCTGCCAACAAAAGCTCAAAGGTCATTTATGCTAAATAGCTCAGTACATAAACAAATTTTTAAAATATACAGCTTATGTACCTTTGTAGAATAAATACAGTATTCAATCTATTGTACAATTAGGGTGTATAATGTATTTATTGTACAGCCGACAATGTCAAAGAGTTACAACGATGGGAAAACGAAAGAATCAACTAATTCATATTATTTTATTTTACTTTTTTTTGTATTTCTGATATTAATTTTCCTTAAACAACTACCATAGCATATTACGTAATAGTCGTTCGTTATTCGAATAGCACTTGACATATTATTGCTTACCTTAGATATAAACGTTTTCACTTCACGTGGCGTCGAGAAATATTTATCGAGTTTCGTTTCATACGCGTTCGCTATCTCTTCACCAGTCGGCGGTTGAATGGATCGAATTCGATACGTACTGTACTGCTCTCCATGTTCAGATATTGTTGGTAAATTTCCATTGGGCGAACTGCAACTGCTACTAGATCTTGAATAGGCATAGTTGATGGTACCGTCAGCTGCGTTCTTTGGTTTCTTCGTGAAGGCGTATCGCCTGGGTGGCTCTTCCGTCGCTTTCAAATCGTACGTTTCAAACTTTTCATTTACGAAATGCTCTTCAACATCTGTCGTGGGCACGTAGCGCAAAAGCCTCGGCTCTTTGATTTTCTTTTCGTATTTGACAGAGTCCGTCTCATTATCCAGCTGCGCTAAATTAAGAGTATACTGCAGCTCATTGGCGGTTCTGTTCGGTTTTCGTTTGGTCTTCCTTTCAGTTGTACGTGTGTGCACGTGATCTTCAACGATCTCCGACTCTGACGACGGTCTATCACCGTATAAAATATAATTACCGTTTACCATTGTGATGAACAGTTAAAACATTTAGTTGCCGTGAGATTTTGTAGTCTTGTTAAGGTGTAATTTATTTTTCGTAATCATTTCGCCACTAAGTGATTATTGTTAACGCAACTTGCTACCTCGAACTTGATCATCGCTCACCAGCCCGATATAGTACACAACAGGTGTCGGTCTAACGTATCACTGTGAGTGAATGAAGACAAATTATTGGGAATGCGGCTTGTTTGTTTGTTTAATTTGTAAACTCGTTTGTGATTCCGTTCGATTGTATAATGAAATTCTTAGCCGATTTAATGGTATCTTTTTTAAACAATTCCAATGTTTAATGGATGAATGTGCAAGTTTATAAAAAACAAACATTCTGTCACAATGAAGATTTTAATAAAGAGAATTAAATAGTATAACTTATAAAAAATGTATGAGTTACATTTGTAAAATGTTACCATACCAAATCCTACAAAACATTGCGTTTTTGATGAAATAAAATACACTTTTATTTTAACGAAGCGAACAAACAGGCGTATCGTGCCCTTTTTTTATAACAGTGAGGTGCTAGTTAGAATATTTACATACCACAATTTCCACCATATCATGTGCTTTCATACCGAGTTTCATTAGTCCCGTAATATTTCGTTAGTCTAGTTATTTACATGAAGGTAATAAAGTTTGTCTACCGTCGATTAACGAGATAAATATTGCATTGTAATGTACCCGAATAGACAGCAACCTAGTAATTCATAGTAAATACGCAACTAATCTACTACTATATGTACATAAATGGTGGCGAATCTCTTTTGCGGTGACCATCAAATTTGTTACCACCGCAGCGTTCATTCAAGTTTATAAGTAGTAGTGTAAAAATCTTATAGTATTTCACTTCAAACGGCGTTGTAGCTAGTACAATTAAGTGGTCGATATTTTATATCTCATAATAAGGCGTGATAAGGTGTGTGCGTAAGCATCTTAACTAGCAGCACCTCATTGTTTGAAGCAAGCGCATCGCTGACCACCAGGTAAATATCTGACCAGATGACGCCGTTATTAAATAGATTAAAAATAACTACATAATTTCTAAAAAGTAAGTAGAGCAAGTTAAAAATATATACATCTGTTCTAAGATAACTACCAATAAAATGTGTTGTTAATTATTTTTATAAAAATGCATATTTAAAATAAACATGCAATGAGAACGTTCTTGATGTGGTAATCTGCAATCTAGTACTAAGGCAACAGATAACATTTGGAGCGTTATGTTGGCCATCATTGTCTTGACGCAGTTCCCGCGCTTTTTGCCCCGTTTCGCGGGAAAGTTCCCAGTAAAGCGCGTGCGCGACAATGGCGGGCAGGCAATACAAGCAACGAGAGTGAATTGCCTTTGATTGTGCAACAGCTTGGAGGATTTGTGCAACTGATGTACCGTTAATGTAACTGGCGGATAAGATAACATTTACTTTATATTAATTACACTTGTGTTAACTTTAACATCGTGGAAGGTAAAGATGTTATTGTAAAATCTAATTTATTTTATTAAATCACGACAATCAGTCACAACAAACATTGTGATTATTTTTCTTATTCTATCTTCATTACGTGTCGTATGACAATGAAAAAATCACTATAATTATCAATTCAGTCATTAACCTAAAACAATTTACTTGATTACTTTCTCTAATACATAAACTATTACTTTATGATGTTTCTTTCAAATTATTAATAATATGTGCCTAGTCCAGCCACAAGTTCTGTTACAAATGATAATGCATTTTTTTAGTAATGTAATATTACTAAAATTTATTTCTGCTTATTTATTAATTTCTCAGCAAAAAAAATTTGGCTTTTATACAGGCCTTTAATCTGTCTGGCCACGAATCTATGGATTTACGCACTGTTTCCAAGGGAAATTTCGCCACTGCTTGCTCCAAAGAATTTTGAAGATACTCAATGCCGTCGTGTCGTTTAGAGCAAGCCATGTCCTCTAAACCTGACCATAATTTCAAGTCTTAAGGGTTGAGGTCTGGCCTAGATGAGGCACAGTCTTCAGTTCTTATTATGTCCGGAACGTTGGTTTCAACCCAGACTTGGGTAGTTCATGCCTTGTGACCAGTTGCTGAGTCCTGCTGGAAAGCTCACGGTGCATTTTTAAAAAGTTTATTGCTCAGAGGTTACACAATACGACCGAAGACTGTATCTTGATACGTTTTGGCTGAAGTTTTCACTCCTTTTTCACAAAAATGTAGTTTTGTGACTCCTTGATAAGACACGCCCCACCAAACCGTCACTGAGGCAAGATGATGACGACGTTGTACCTATCCGACCACTTGTGCAGCTTCTTTATAACTGTGAATATACACTTTATCATTTTACTTATTGCAGTGTTTTTCAATCGTAAAAATTTTTACATCCGTACAGAGGATATTTCTGTGCCTCTCACCTGCGTATCAACAGCAACAGAAAGCATTTTGATCGATCCACTCTCTTTAATTGTAAAGATTGATTTAGGTATGTTCTGTATATCGACGATAAGTGCGACTTTCAGGTCTTGTTTTATAATACCCGACGGAGTCCTAGCAGGAATCTTCATTTCTCGCGATAAGATTTTTTGCTTCCTAAAGGTGTTTCGACGAATTCTGGTTTTAAAAGCATTAAAATCCTTTGCAGTAATAACAGCACTCGGCCGTCCCGATGTTTTCTGGTCTTCGACAGAGGAAGCGTTGTTGTATCTGTTATGCTGTGATAGTACGCTAAACGAACATACGGCTTATACCAAGCTTTTGAAACGTTTGGAATGTGACCGACGGCTCCATACCCACATCGTGCAAGGCGATCACTGCAATCCTATTTTCTTCAACACCCTATTCCATATTGTAAATTGATAATGAACAAATATGTGAAATGGCGCGAAATCGAAAGAAGTTTTTAAAATAATAAATGTGTTCCAAATTCAAAATAATGAATACGTTGAAAAAAAGAAAATAATTTATGTAACAGTATTTATGACCAGATTAGTTAATTAAAACATTTGTTAAATATCAATTCATGTCATATAATAAATGGATACAATCGATGGGTAAACCAATGCTAGATGTAAGGAATTTTATCAAGTTTTAATAGATGGTAGAACCTCGAGTTGATCGTTTGTATTGTAATATCTGATTATAATGACAAATCTAGTCCTTGATCTATGTATAAGCAGGTTGGTATTTGACCCGTGAAGGTAGCATTATTCAAACGCAACGCGGCATCGTACCCTGTACTTTGTGTACCCGCGCACCTTGAATAAGTCGAATTATCTTCAGCTATTGTATCATTAGATTTTAAATTTACCTTGGTGTGTACCAATGAATTGTAATGGACATTCCTTTAAAAATTATACTATTGCCATGAACAAGGAGCTTTATAAACATTGTGTACAAAAAGATAATTACCTTTTGAAATTAAAATAATAACGTTTGAAATTAATACATACTTATAACAACTATTTCGATGCCTGTTCAAGAATCTATGAGATATTTTTCAAATTTCTTCAACGCTAAGAAACTACACAGCAAAATAAGTTTTATGATTTCTACATTAAAGTGATCTCTAGTCTCGTATTAAAAACATTTTAGACAATTGATAAGGTTAATTTCATAAAATCAAAAATAATATTTTTCGTATAGATTCACATCGAAGTGGCAAATATTTATTTTTGCTAGAAAAGCAGTTGCTTGAACACCAAGGCATATTTAAGGTCTAACATGCTAAGCGATTATCAAGAGTCAAATAGTACATAATGCATGGTTACATACGGTAAAGGCGTCACATCACAGTGAGCATACTTACGGTATACTGTCTCACTCTGCTCTAATTAATATTGTACGACAAACTTTGAACTTACGTTTTTTCGAGTAAAAAAGAATTTTCCGTAACTGCTTTGAAACTGAATTGATTTTTTTCTGATTATAATAAAAATTTAATACACTCTAACTATTTTACAACTATGAATACATCAATAGACTAAGTATATTGAAGCAAGGTAGAAAGAAACGTGGAAACTATTGGATGGTGATAGAGTTTTTCAAACCCGCGCGGCTAGCTACCACTCTCAATGTCAATCTGCCGCCATAACAGCATTACTGTGTTCCGATAGTTATATATGTGAGAGCCAGATGTATTCTGGGCGAACACGCTTTACCAACTACGACTTCATTGTCACTTAACGTCAGTGAAATTGAGGTATTATTATTAAGGAGTATTAGTCCATAACCGATGAAAAAACTATGATGTGTTACGATCTAAAACCTTTGGATAAGTATTTCAGTTTGTAATAAGTATTAAAGTTACTCCGTAATTCTGCTGTACTTACGTGACCATGAGTAATGAAAAGCACTCGAAATTTCTAGAACATTTTTTTTTAAAAAATGTGATAAATTCCATATAATTTACTTTTGTAATAAAATTTGGTAGCGTCAAAAAAGAATGAGCACCAAATATTTTTCGACGCAGTTTATATTTTCCCTTTATTTGCATGTCCTGAATGTTCTGCTTATTTAATTTTGCGGATGGTTTTACAGTTTTTTTGTACCCGCCTGACTAGCTACCCACACGCAATGTCAATTTTCCGCCGTAACAGCACTGCTGTGTTCCGTCAGTCACACATGTGAGAGACAGAAATACTCTTGGCGAACATGTTTCACAATCTACAACCTCATTATCATTTAACATCAGGTGAAATTGATGTCTAGTGTTAGTTCATAATCAATAAAAAAACGTAAACTAATCAAATCGAAGGCGAGCGTACGCACGATGAGTTTTCTTAGTTGCATCCACACTAATTAACATGCAGTGGAGTTATTAGAGCATTGAACTGTGACACGTTACAATTAGCATTCCGATTGACCGTTATTAAAATAATGAGCGTTCGCTTTCCGGAGAAATCCTGGTTTATTAAACATTTATTATTATTATTATTACTACTAGTTTCAGCAAGCCGTCCATATTATTTATGTAAATAGGATGTATTATAATAATTCTTACACACAAGCAGTAGCTAATCCAATACAAATATCTGAATTGTATCTATAAACTTAATACAATGCACTTACTTACTTATTGCACTAAAATAAAAATATAAGTTGTAAAAAAATATACTACAACTTCAATAATGAGGTTAAGGTGAAATTTATTTGGAACTTTACAAAGTATTTGTTAAAGCTTGGTGCGATTTGGTAACATATGGAGTGCTAGTTAAAATTCTGTTCCCACACTACCAGCTTTTAGAGTTAAAATGTACAAGCTTAAACTAAACATGAATTTACATTGCGGGTCGTAAGCTAAAAGGTCAGTACAAGGTATGTTAGTAATTCTGTAACTTCTTTGAATTTTTTTAATATATATGCTTATTAATAATACGGTTTTAATGTATGTGAAAATTGTAACACAAATACAGTAAACTTGTGACCAATTTTTTGTCGTAAGGATAGTATATGATTTATAAATAAACAAATAAAAAAAATACATACATATATGTCTTTTTTTTAATTAACGAACACAGATATCGTATTATAAAGGATTAAGATAGTGAATAAAATAAAAAAATAAAGATATAGAAGCAATAATTATAGTGTTAGTATTACTTTAACGGAAATATTTTCTCATGACGATGGGTATGTTATCAAATCATTGCCTAAAAACTACTCCAAACGGAAATACCAAAGGCAACTGAACAGTAAATTAACATGTCAACGATTCATTGATGTTTGTTTACAAACAAAACGGTATACAACCGAAAACAAACAAGCCGCATTAATGCCGCGCATCACACAAGCAACACAGCACTGCACGAGCGAACGTCAAGGTAAAACAATAACACGCAACACGACTCCGAAGCGACTAGCAACCGACACTGGCAGTCATTAGAAGAAAAGCGTGGAACAATTGCATGAGTTGATAGAGCAAGACTGCGCGTGCGACTGAGGGCCGCCACCAGATGACACCACCGTTGCACCACCACGCATTGTCAAGAGAACACCGTGGAAACACGCGTGAATAATCATTTACGCAACCCATTATGTCCTGGAGATACAACATTATTTCTTTTTTTCTCACTTCCCGCAAAGGTTAATAATGATTCAGACTTGAATACAATAGCTAGATAATCGTAATCTCAAAAACGCAATGTAAATGGAAAAATTAGTAAACAAAATTAATACAACGACTTTTAATGGCTAATGATAAAAAATACGTGCGATACATAACATTGCACATAGTTTGAATGTGATACTAATATTCTAATGTATGACTAATTACATCGTTGAAATAACTATAAATAGCATTTTGAGTATTGTAGAATTAATTGTATATTTAAACCGTTTCACACAATTAATTAACGCGTTGTAAACTTCATTTCATAGAAGATACACGGTGATCTTATTCTCATAGATAGGTGTTTGTTCCTATTGTTCGCTTTTCCGTATTTGTTTATTTTGTGACGTAACAATTATTGTACGTTGAAATCCTAAAATTCAAAAGAAATAAACGAAGATGATGTGTTATCTCCCCGAGTAAAAATCGCATAAAAATGTCTATCAAAATTTCCGAAACATGAGGTAAGACAATAGAGAGTAAAATGGAATAAGAGGAAGATATAAAAGAAAATCACTAATCGTGTACTTATTATTTCTTTTGACAAATGTCCAGGTTTCTAAAACAGTAAATATTAATGGGTCAATAAACTAAAAGAAAACACATATTTCTAAGAATTATCCTCACCAATAACCTGTTATAATATTTAGGTCATGCAATAATTAATGGAACAAAGAAGAACAAAGTAGTTAGTAAAAGCTATTAATTACAATAACAAATACATATTACAACAAACTTCAATTAGTCATTTTGTCATATTTATTCCACGCCTAGTAATATTTTTATATAAATAAACAGTTTATACTACTGTTTCAAAATTTTTTACTATACTTTATGAATAAAATGCAAAAAAGCAATTAAGATCTTTTTAAAATAGCAATAAAAACACGTTAAAATGGATAATCGTAGTTATACACTTATTACACAGCCATTGTTTACGTTATTAAGAACCATTCACTAAGACGAAATACAGTACAATTACTTGATACTAAAGACTTCAACGGGTCACGGCATCGACAGCCACAGCGCATATCTATAGATTATTTTCATGACTTCTTAACATAGTTATGATATATACATTTAATTAAATCAGAGTGTCACAACTTTTTTCTCATATACCACATTCTAAGTTTAACTGTTGTTGATGAAACTCCTGCCTGCAACTTTTCTACTATATTCCCAAAACTCCTAAAAATGACACGATCGTCCCAAGCCTGAATTCGCAGTGACCAAAATAAAAAATTACACGTTTTCTTGTCACAATTCATTAAAATAATACTTATAAATATATACTGAATATGATTAAAAATAAACATTTATAGCGTACTAATCAATAATCGATAAAATGTAAATCAACAATTTAAGAAAAAAGTCATCATTTTAATGAGACGGATATGCTGGATGAATTTATAGCAAAATTATTAATATTTGGCAGTGACTTTGTAAAGCCATAATTTCACGGCAACGTGGACCATCGTCTAGTTTCCGCGGACTCCTGGGAGTCCACCTGGACCACCATGAAAGTAAACCTCTGAGTTAGATATACTATAACGAATACGAATGCTATGTGTTTAGTTCTGTAGCCCTATAACAGCCTGAATTTCTTTAATTCTACCGTCAAGAACGATAGTAATCACAATTTAACAAAAACTATTAACTCTCTGAAGTAATTCTTTTACTTCTATGTGTTGAGTTGTCTACTGCTAATAGATGTAGAATAATTTTAAAACGTATGAAAAATTCACAGTGAAGAAAATAAAAATAAATTTAGTGTAGTTATCAGTTTTGAGCTTAGTAATTTATCTTTATGATTATAATAAACATCACAGCATCTTAATAATCTTAATAATAACAGCGTCTTATAGCAGTTAAGCATGTGAGAGCCAGAAGTATTCAGGGTGAAACGAAGACTTTTTATACTCGCCGATCGTAACGTACGGCATGAATGAAATAACGATGTGTTAACTTTAATGTACGGATGAGTTTTGGTAATAAATATTTAAATAAATACCTGCACTTCAATGCATTAAGACATGTTATTATTACTCTGAACCTATTTAATGTAAACTGGCAATCAAATATCAGAAAAATCAATGTCAGAAAGTATATCTATGCGGATCGACTATAGGCGCCCACAGTATTGAAGACGCTAAAAATTTATCTTCTTAGTTATAATAAACTCTTAATCTAAGAAGTTAATTTTAATAAATAAAACGTATCACGAGAAAATCTACAATTTAACTTTTGTATGTTTCGTAAACGGAATACTCTTAACATATTTTATGGGCAGGTAGCGCTGTACAGCACAGTTTCGATAAGAAAGAAGTTCGTTACAACACAGTTAAGGCACATTCGACACTATAACCGAGTAACCTGTGACCGGACAACATGGCCAATGATCTCGCTCATCTAAAAGTCTCACGTAATCAGTTGTTATATATGAAGAAAATTTAATTTTAGCTGAAGATGTTATTTCGCCAGCATTTTCAATCTATCCCGTATTTTATTTTAATTATTGTTATTTATTTCTGCTCTTAGAGAAATATCGCTACAAACTGCCTATCAAATCAAATCTTTGATATTGTATACCCCGAATATGTGATTAACACCAATAATCACACATCTGAATATTGTTAACAATTTAATTTAATTATTTCTTTAAAATACTATTACTTAAAATGCTAAATTACTTTTAAGATGTGACAGATGAACATTCAAAAACAACATTAACTTTTTTCCGCCAAAGTTGTCTAATAAAGATTTTAATTTAATATAAAGATTTTCATAAAAAAATACTATCTCCTTCTGGAGTTTTGCGCATAGAAATTTTATTAATAATTAAGGTTACATTGAAATATGCTAAAAATAATTCAACCTAGCCAGGTATGATTTCCGAGCCACAGGAGTAGTGGATTCTGGATGGTTGTAGAGTTTTTAAAATCAGCCTTCTTAACTAGCAACCTCAAATGTAGTTCTGTGTGTATAACAGCATTCTTATAGACCGGTAGTTGACAAGTGTGAGAGTCAGTCATAGTTTGAGCGAGCACGCTTCACTATCTACGGCTTGATTGTCACTGAACATCAAGTGAAATCGAGGTCAAGTGTGAACCCATAAGCGATAAAAAAGGAACTTTAATTCTATTATAATTAAATTCCCATTCACAATGGAGTAATGGAATAACTTGTAATAGATTTATAAACCGATGACAAAGTGGTGGTTCTGAATTCGTCATATATACTATATGATTTTGTTCGTATATTGCGTTAAAGACGTATTATTTGAAAAACAGTCATTCGTTTGATGACCACAACACGAGATTAATTGCTGTGTAATTTGATAACACGCTGGTTCACGCCTCATTCGTCTAATTACATCTATTAACACGTTTACGTAACGGAGTAGTTTGTATTTGCATCGGAAGATGGCGGGAACTTTTGTTTTGATATTTCATAAGATGACGCAGCTATTATTATTGTTTACGACAAAATATTTTTTAACCGAGATTATTGTTTAAGTAATATCTCTAACATCTTTAACGACATTGTAATAAGCGCATTTATGCATCTTATATTAAAGGTATTTAGAACGAATATTAAATGTTTTCTACATAACCTATTTTAGATTTTGTTTTAATTTTATGGTCCCAACGTTCCCGTCATGTAAATGTACTGTTTCCAACAATAAAAAAAAATCAATGGAACAATGCATAATGATATATGTGGTAGGAAATACATGAAAAACATAAAGTATTAATTAGGATCTTCCTCCATATGATCGATTAGTACATTGCTAATTTTATGTCTATGATATTTTCTAAGAAAGCGAGCAAAACTTCTTAGTTACTGTTAACAAACATATGAACTCAATAAAGTCAATGGTATTAGTTTTTGTTTTCTAAAGAAATAATGAATTTTTTGTAATAAATAAATAATTAACACGATTTCAATATTTTTCTATGAAGCAATGAATACCAATGAACACGGAAAGAAAAGCAGATAATAAATGTACGACAATGTCAAAAGTCATACCCCCGTTTTTGTTGCGGACTAGAATCTGTCAAAGTGTAATGGTGTATATTATGTAAGTGAAAAACTTGCGGGATGTTTGTAAATAATGGTGTAGCTGATTAATTTACGGCATGAGAAATCTTCAGAAATACAATATTGTTATTGATAAATAAAATTAACAAAAAAATTCGTGGTAAGATATATCGTTTTATTAGGAATATTTTACGTATGTTTAATACATATAATGCAAGACCTAGACCTTCACGAAAAATTTGCTATTGTGATGCTTCATATAACAACTTGTGACATATGAATTCAGGTAATTGTTGATACTAACATACATGTATATTTTTAATGAAGACTGTACATAACATAATTTTTGACGACGAATGACCATTTACATGAACCTCTTAAATTAACAAAGTAAATATTAAATTTTTTGCATAGAAATACATGTTAACTGCTTTCGATACTATCAGTTTACAATACCTAGCACTTTAGTTTGATTCTTGGGTCACATTAGTGAGGCATTTAAATGGTGGAAAGTTTTTTTAGAACCCGATTAGCGAGCTACTAATTTCATGTAGTTATTTGCAGTCATGATGTTGCTGTTTTCAACATTGACACCTATACGTATCAAAGTATCCTTGGTGACTACTCATACCATCTTAAGCCTCATTGTCATTTAACATCATTTGAAAAATAAGAACATATTGATCCAATTTAATTAATAAATTATAATGCTGCAACAATACTGTTCCTTTTAAAGAAAACTTACATCAACATTATGAAGTTTAGCGTCCATATCTTCTAAGCTCCTTGTCGATAACAAAATACAATTGTCCATTTTCACCATTCGTCTACAGTGGGTTTTCTTTATATCACCGTCTTCGTTTACAACATACACATACTTTGAATTAAATAGGCTACATAAATCAAACGAGAGAACGAAATGTTTCAAATATATATTTATCATATGCATAACTACTTCAAGAAAAAGTTTAAGGAGCCAGAAGATTTTTTGTAACATTTTTATAATGCAATCTTTATATAAATCCGTTCACTGCGAATTGTTCACGATGCTTAATATCATTACCAACTGAACAGAAGTCGAGCAGTAACAGTTCAGCAGTGATCCAATTTACAATGCTGTCAATAAATTAAGATGATCGTATTCTATTGTTCGGCCAAAATGTTTACAGTCATCAAAATTAAAACTGTTTATTGTAATATTATGTAATGTCTCTAATACTTCTAAACACCTTCGTCATCTTTCCACTCTTATATCGCCACCAGTGTCTTAAAAAAAATGCAATATTTAGCAAAGGTAATATAATTGTAGTTAACAATAACAAACGAACTTGATTTTCTTATTCCTATCCTACTCAACGATTATTCCTTTCTTATGACATCCATTGAAAGAAAATATAAAGTTTTTTTAAACATGAAGAAACTCTCATCGATATCAACTATTGAAAATGTAATATATTATTTTGTTTTATGTTACTGGTTTGCAAGAAATGATTGAAGATCTTACATAAGGATTGTAACCTTTGTAGTATTGTTATTTAAGAAAAAGGTAGGCAAACATGCTTCAGGATCTAAACGTTTTAATAATAGCAAAAGAATGAAATATTTTTATTACGACGTTCTAAAATTTGCAATTAAAAGCTAATCGTTTGATGTCGATTGTTCGCTCAGCGACGAGTCACGACGTTATTCTAATAATTCGAGGCGTGTAATGTTTACCGCGTGTAATAATATGTCAGTACTCCCGAGGGCATTTTGTCGACCTTTGTCTGACATTTTCAACACGCGTCTTTTTAGTTAAGGTCTCAGTTTGAAATCGGTTTATGTTTGATCTTTGGTGTAATCAATATAATATATATTAATGTCATACGGTAATGGGAACTACTGGCGGTGACAGTTGGTTCAACAAAATAGTGCGTAGTAAGAAGTTGTGCTTGAAGTGCATCATGGAAGATTAGCATTGATCCAGGTGGTGCAAATAGTATTTTGCGTTGTGTAGTGTATTGCGGTTAGAGAATATGATCTTTGGAATTATTTACAAATTTCCTCGGAGTGGACAAAAATTGCATTACATTGCATAATTAGCTTATGTATATGACCAACTATTTATTCCGGATTTAGTTCAACCCTTTTTGCACATGAGATACTGTAAATCGATTGACGGGTCACGATACTTGGGTATCGATTTGCATGAACTAAATAAAAATTAAAAAGCATGACGTAATTACATAGCGAAGGTGCTCGAAGGTCACAGGACGACGTGTATTTGAAACGTCCGGGTGAATATACGAGATGTTTGATCTACATAATCAGAATAAACCAGCTCGAGGTTAATTTTCTTACCATATTTGACCTGTTAAATCATAACAAATGTGACAGTTTATAAGCCAACAGGATTGCGTATGTTTCAAGTATACGAATTTGTTATGTCTAAAAAATTTGCATTTGTGTTACGGTAAAGGACAACATGAAAATTAATTTACGCATAATAAACATTATGTGCATACATAGTTTCATGAACTGTTTATATTTGCTGATTCTATTGCCTATTAACCCACACTGTATATTAAATGGTAATTTATGTCATTTTAATTAATGAATTAGGACAAACTCATTTTTTTCAAAGTGTTTTCCACCGAAGGTCAGTCGTGTATTTTGTTGTCTAAAAAAGTGGATCAATTTCCTTTATAAAAAAATATTGTTTTCTTTCTATAACAAGAAGGACATAGGTTTTACATAATGGACCAATTTCAATATTTTAAATAGTAACTTTTAATGACAGTATCTTCAATATTCTTTCTTTATTCATCACATTTTACAAAATAAAGGTAAATTGGGTATATTTATAATGCTGCATCATTAAATCGTTATGACCATTGAAACCGCAGTGACAAATAAATACTTATATAATATTTTCAATTGGACCTCCAAATCCGGTTCAAAGTGTATGCACAGAAACGCACCCGTTTGACTTTCAACTATATTAAACGTCTAAAGATGTTTTTGCTATTATAAACACCAAACAAGTTTATCTTCAAGGGCGCCCATCAAAAATCCGCAAGATGCTTTAATAATATTGTGTAATATTTTGTGTCGTAACACAATATGCATGTAGTTTTGGCTTATAGCATTTAATATACCAACCAGAATAAAAACCAGCTATTCGATAGAGACGCACTAATGTCTTATTGGTGGAACGCACATTGACTTCACAATCTAGAGACAAAATTGAATGTGCTAGATTGTCCTAGAAAATAGACAATACGTTGCATATTAGCTGATATCGGTTAACTGTAAGACATATTGTGAAACTGAACAACAATGTGTAGTTTGCATACGAATTGCCTATAAATCAGCGTGAGCACATTCAAGTCCGCCTCACCGAATATAGCATACAATTCTAAGACATATATTTTATGGTTATCTAAATGTATAATTTATTTTGAAAGGACCAACGTTTTTATTGCAACATACCTGTGTATATTATATTAGTAAACTATTAATAAACAACTTCTTATACATACTTTGGGTTTTAAGGACTCCGATCTGGAATGTCTATACGTACATACATATAATATGTTATCACCTATTTTCTTTAAACTGCCTCCACGTTTTAAATTAATTATAACAATTTAAAAAGTAAAGTAATTCATTTGAAGAAATTATTCTTTATTGACATTAAAATTAAACATTATTAATAATAGCATAGCATAAAATATTGAAGTAGTCGTATTGTTTCATACTTTATTTTACAAAAATAAAATATAATTAGGCGTTATAAATATGGCCGACGAAATGAATGACTTTAGTTTTGTAGCTAAAAACATTTCTTTCTTGACTCTAGAGTTTAAAATTATTTATAAGACTACTTAAGTCAAAAGTAGGTATGGAATAAAAAAATTTAAATTTTACAGCTTGACATATAAAGTTATACTGTTGAGATTAGCCTTTTAGAAGAAGATACCGAAAATGGTCAAGTCCTTGCTTCAATGGTACATGAATTGGTGTCATCTGAAGATTATCTGTGTATATTTTTTACGAAGATTTTTGTATTCAAAAAAAAATAGAACAACAGAATAAAACCTATCAAAAATATTTCCATTTTCGTTGTTAAACTTACTTATTTTTTTGTTATTATGAATACTTCATAATTTTTTAATAGAAATTGTTCGATCCTTACCAATTTATCGATAGATTTATTAATGTGATATGCTACTTTGTTGATCATTACATTTACTCTTTCAGATATATTAATCAAATATAACCGAATAGAATGTGAAGGCTATAAGTAACAATTGATCTTTAGTGATTCATGTACAGATAATGAATAAGGTGGCGCCATATAAGAAAACACCTGCCGAAATATCAACTGACAATAGAATGCATTGTGCATCCCACGTAACGTCTGTGAATCAACAGAGACCTTACAATATCATAGACTAAATTACTGATGAACCATCACAGATATATTATTAAACGATTAATATTTATGAAAGAATTTTCAATATGAAATGAAAAATTAACATGAGTATATTACCATAAGAATTAATCATCAAAAATAATTATTTAGTCTTATCATCGATGCTTTATATATACAAAGAGTAATGAAAGCAGTTTGTAGTTACTGAGCTATGTGTAGTGAACAAAGGAGCAGGAGTTTTTTTTGTAAAAAATGATAAGGCATACCTAAAAGAGCATGCTCCTTTGCAGTAAATTGTACATTCATTCGTAAAGAATTTTTGAAAACTTATATTATTAAATAAAATGGTAATACCATCTTTTTAATAGTTTAGTAAAGCATAAATATTTTATTTAACATACAAACTTATCGCTTGTAAAATAACAACATAATAAGTTTACGACGTGTGTTTTTAATAAAATATTTACTTGTCACGCCTTTGTTAAAAACCATTATCTTTAACATTCTATCTTGATAAATTGATTGTTAAAATCATCTAGCTGTAACCTTTAAGAACATTAATAAAATGGTTATAAAACAGAAATTAAATACAAATATCTACACATGCATACGCATACGATTTACAACTAAAATAATTGTAAAAGCGGTACAAGTTAACGCCTCAACATGCTCAGGCGCAACCTCTGCCATATTGCAACACAAAAGGAATTCATTACGAAACATAAGTTGAATTGAAAGCATTCCAACTTAATAAGTGACGACGCATTATTTAATAATGTGTATTAATAAATTGATTAACCATTAATAAACTTTAAATTGCCAAAATTCAACCAGGATTTTGTTCTATACGTCCAATGACATCACAATGGAAAATAAAAGACTTTTGAAATGTATTTAAACGAACACTAAACATACAATAGAGTTTTTAGTATAATATGATTTTTTTTAATTTAATTTAAAAAAAATTTAAATTTTTGATGCATGCCAACATTTTATAACTAAATAGACAACTAAAAATAAACGTATGTATTATAATGTGTGTTTTAAATCTCGTAGAAGATGTACATAATAAGCACAGTCACATTTTTACATGGTTCATAATTCCTGTTGCGGATTTTAGTTTTTTTTACAATGTTCAGTACACCGACATTGCATTCCCTAATCCGGGGCATACAAACTACAAATAGCTGGCCTTTTAACTTCTCGAATAACTAATGGAATTATAGTTTCTTAAAATCTCAAATGTAATTCTGTTTATAGTAAATTAATGGTTAATAATTTTTTATTACATTTCAAAATTATACTTTAAGTGTAAGTTTAAAGTAATGGAAATTGTTTAAATAAACTGGGAGTAACAAATTTAAGCGCAGCAATCGGTTTTATCTGGTGGTTGCTATATTGATAATAGTAGAACTAACGTTTCACGAACAGTTGTTTGATTAGCATTGACTGACAAATATTTAATTTAATACTATTACATTTATTATGTAAATATTTTTCTTACGTGTATTGCATAGTCTTTATCAGCTTTCCATTTTTAAACTCCCGTATCAAATTGTATTTACGGATTTTACTCACGATACACCAGTATACATCATGTTTGATAATTACACGCAATACAACACTATTTTATTAATGCAAAGATTTAGTGATTTTAAGAAATAATACTCTACATAAAAAAATCCACAGTACTCGTACTATGCAATAAAGAAAGCATTCTAACTGGCACTTAACATATTATTAATTTTGAAAAATTATTATTGTCTTTTATTATTCAATAATTGTATTGAATTGAAATTTATTATTGTATTGTAATAATAGTTGTTAAAACGTTCCCTATCACATGCATCGTTTCCGGTACACACACACACAGAAAGGCATTTGTAATCCACGTTGATTTTTTTTTCAACAAAAAAATAATTACTAGTAAAAAGCATCTAGCGCGGTAATGTCAGCCGTGTATAGCAACACGTGATGCCGTAATCAGTTATAAGCATGAGAACAGGAACATTAAGATATGTACATAGGATTATTGTACTGGTTACAATTCATCAAAGATGGTACATGTGGCAGGGAATCTGTTAATAAATACCACAAAAATATGTGGTGAATATTAAAATCTGACCAAGCCCTTTGCAGCATTAAAATATATCATCATAACAATAAATATATATTAAATAAAGTACCTAATACATTAACTTTATTTATGTATTTTATTTCGTCTAAAAACTGTGTGAGCAATATCTGGTCTTTAAAGGAAGCTTAAGGCCTATAGTTAACGTTTATTAATATTAGAATTCATTTCATCTTATTCATTAAGGCTGAGAATGCATCCGTTTGGTTTATAACGTTCGGATACATAGCAATTATATTATTAAAAAAATCGCTCTTTTTAAAATTTAAATATCAATGTTACATTATAGCTTCGACATATATATATATATTATGGCTTCTATCCATTTGTTCTAGAAATTTGTAAATAATGACGTTATTTTATTTTGTTAAATCGAAAAGAAAACCAAGGACTCCTTACGCTTTTTTTCTTCTTTCTTACTTTACTTCTTGTGCAATCTGAGAACGATCGAATCAATGACTAATATTTACTTCTTTCTTTATAGCAACAATGAGTTTTTTGTCTTGAGTCATTATGAAAAGTTATCATGGGAACAAAGGCATTGCATATATTTTTATTGATATTGATGATGGATTAATCACATGACACTAATTATATGAACTTTTATTATACCTTTCAGATAATATTTTATGTATTCGGAAAATAGTTACATATTGTCATAAAATCAAAAATGTTTGGTATTTGAGAGTTGTGATAACTGCTAAAAATACTGACAACTTATAACATCAATAAGTTTGTTATTATTATAAATAGAAGAAAATGATAATTAATTGTATTAGTATTTCTGTAAACTAAAATGGTCATAAATCAAAATCATTATTTCTTTAAATAAATATTATAAATTATTATAATCTCAGTACTTCGTCTGGTTCCTAGTGAACATATTCCCCACTAGAGCTAGAGGTCTTGTAAAGCGTATATAGAATATATCTTAAGGTTAAAGTTAATATTTTAGATAACACATGGTCAACATTTTTTCAAAGGTCATTTCAACGTTTTATTGTTCAGAGTCACCGATTTACTAATTAGTGACTTTTATAAACGTGATATATAATATCACAAGCGTTGCTTTGCTCTATAAGCTTTTTTTATTATTTAAAAACAGTGTCACTGGTTAAGGAGAATGAAATTATTTAGCAGCCGGGATTTCGCATGCGTAATTGTGACTCATACTTAAACTAAAATCGATTTGGGTGATACTATTGTCTAATAAATTGGAGAATTGCTCCAAATATGTCGTTCAGCAGGATTCTGAACTTTAGTTCATGAGTTTGCACGCCCCATTTGCACATTATTTTATAGATCTAAATACATAGCGAACATATTTCAAAAATATTTGTATAAAGGCAGCCATTCCTTGCTTCTGAAAGAAGCAAGTAAGCAATTACCCAATGTGTGATATTTAACCTAATTAATACACACATCGAAAAAGTCTAAGCAACACATATTATTTCAAATTATTAATCAATTATTACATCATTTATTACCAAGTAAGTATGTAAACTTTTTTGATCTAGAGGACATACTGGCTGGTTGTAAAAAAATTGGAGTACCATTTGTTTTTTTTTCCACAAATTCATTTCTTCGAATTTTGTAACATTTTCTTTGCTTATTAAAATTTGGTATTCTGTATTAATTTTAAGATTTAAACAATAATTTGAAAAAAGTTTTGAACAAATTTGGATTTTGAGACATTTTTACTTTTTGACTTTTGAGACTTTTTGATGGAGCGACATCATTTGAATGCAGATGAAATGCAAAAAGCTGTAGTAATGTTGCAAGCGGGAAGAAGTCAATCTTAGGTATCTCGGTATTTTGGTGTCAACAGAAACGTTATTTGCCGTTTTCATCAGCTTTCCACTAACACGAGAGGTCCTGCTGAGTAGCACCCAGGTCGACGATGGTGTACAACCACCCGGCAAGATCGATACACACAATTAACTTCAAGACGCAAGCCGATGTTAACCGGCCGAGAGATAGGTTTAAAGCTACAAAATTCAAGTGGTGTTGTTGTTAACTGCCAAGCTGTGTAAAATCGACTGCATTAGTGTAGCCTACGAGCACGAGGGTCAATTAGGTGCCCACCGATACGTCACGGAAATCGCGTTCGTCGAGATGAATGGTGTAGGAAACACATTATATGGACCCGGGAACAATAGGATAAAATTTTATTTTGCGATGTCTCGATTTGAGTTCAAGCCTGATACTAGAACGATAAGAGTGTACCGTCGTCCTGGAAATACTGAAAGACTGAGGTGCGTTCAGGAAGAGCATCCATACAACAGCTCAACAGTTATGGTATGCGCGGGTATTATGAAGAACAGACGAACTGAGCTCATTTTTGTAAATGATAACATAAACGCTGTAAATTACATTGAGGATGTTCTAAAGTCTTATGTCCGTCCATTCGCACAAACGCTTGGCTCCGATTTCATGTTGATGCATGACAATGCGCGTTCGCATACAGCTTTACACACACGAAAGTACTTGGCAAGGGAAAACATCCTGGTACTACCTTGGCCTGCACAATCGCCAGACTTCAACTCCATCGAGCATGCATGGGAAATGCTCCACAGACGTGTTTTAAAGGACTTGGATGGAGTAACAACCCAAAAACTGCTGGACTTACTAAAATTTCATTGGGAGAAATAGCCGCAGAATAACATTAACAGTCTTATCGATTCTATAAATAATTGGTGCTAGCAAGTTTTCAATAACAGAGGAGGCAACAATTTTATTAATTTATTCAATTATTGTACAACCCTTTTATTTTAGTTAAAGTTTAGTTGATTAGTTGATTACTTCGTACTACATACTTACTCATAATTATTGTTAATTAAGATTATTAAAAAAAAAGCATTTGTTGTTTAAAATCAAAAAGCATTAAAAAATAATATAAACAAGAAAATACTAAGAATTTAATGCGAAAACACATTGTAATATTGAAATTTGTATGTGTTACTTAGACTTTTTTGATATGTGTATTATTATAATGAAGCAATTTTTAATATTAACGTGTAATTACTACTACTTAAACTGCCCTTTAATAGTTTTGCAAAAAGAAACCAATCACTGCTATCAAACAAAACTGAAATAAATTCATATAATCATACTAACCCTTACTGCACGCTTCTTTCGGCATTGTAATTTTTTAATTATTTAAGACTAAACTCTCTTCGTAGTGCAGGTGAATTATTCTTAATATTAAATTTCCATTAGTTTTGTGAGTCTATCGACTGAAAGAACATAAAATTTCATTGAAATTTGAACCCTTAGAGTTAGAATTATAAGTATAGATAACACATTCCTTCTTGTTTCTCTGACGAAAATCGATAGAATTAGTATTTTCTTCATTGGCAAGTGGCTTAAATAAAACCTTTTCAAATGATGTTCATCAAAGCCAAACTCAAATGATGAACACGTTATGGTATGTTTTTACGTAAATTTACATGCTAACACCGAAAACATTAAAATTATTTAATTTTAATTATTCAAAAGAAATGAAATGCCACATGCTACGCCCGGTTTTATAAATAAATTAATAATAGAATTGAGAATTTTATCTAATTAAGCGAATATAATGAAAACACAAATATTACTAAAAGGTCACTTATTAATAATAGGAATACATTACAACCTAATTTATTAAGTAATGACTTTGAATATTAAACATTTGATGATATTAAAAAGGACGTTGCTAGATCATTTGAAAATATTGAGCAGCATCTAAGGTTTATTTAAAAATAACACTATCGAGTGTTAAAATAATTAAAAATTTAATCATATTTGGTTTCCGTTTCCGTGATTTAGAGCAGAATTTTTTGTAGTAAAGTCTGTAAATGATTTATTTATACTAGTTTGATATGTATAATAATAAAACTAAAAAATATATACGAAACTTCAGTATTTCTCTGCAATACAAGGTTTGAAATTAACATATCTAGATTTATGTTGTCTAAATGATAACATTTTAAGTGGTTAAACTTTCATTACTTTTGCTTAACAATGTTGATTAAACAAGAACAAATCTTAAAAATTAGATAATTATACTAACACATACATAATACATAAACAAACAAAGGTATTATTTACATAACTTTACGTAAACATTTACTTTTTCATTAAAATAGACGAAAGAGTTTTATTACATTTTTTGCATTATACAGTTTCTTTAGGTTATATCACTCAAGCATAGCCTAATTTTTAACAGATCGTTAAAAAAAAAAACATCTGCACACAGATAGATGCCAGCCAGGTGTAAAACGAACAAAAGGAAACGGTGACCTACTTTAACCGATATCTGTTCTATATTTAGGTATACATACGGATATTTTCACATCGCAAAATTAACACTTGTTACTTATTACATATTTGACTTAGTCATAGCACAGCAAACTAAATAAAACAAAAACATCGCAGATGTTCTCCAGTCAATGAATATTTATTTTAACCAAAAATAGTTATATCTATACATAACTGTAAATTATCAGTATGCGCCAGTTACTAATGTAAAGTTTAATTAAACGATATTAGAGTTGAAGTAAGGGGGCAGCGTTAATAGGTAGCAAATTAAAATAATGTGAAGGAAAAAATCCTTCTTTATGAAGCAATACATACACATGTCAATATTATGCCAACTTGTCTCTAAATACAAGGTTAAATATATCTCTTTTTATTAAAAAAAAATGTTATCATATCTAAGTTTGTTACTGTTTGTACGTCGAGTCTTCTAGATTCGGATCTTGAACGGCATTTTTTTATATTGTATATTCTATATGTCTATTAAATTATTATGCACTATATCAGCAATGACTTTAATTTCACACGATTTTAAGTGACAGTGGGGTTGTTAATTATAACGCGTATTAGCCCGGAGTACTCTGTCTCTCCTAAATATAATCATCAAACACAAAAATACAGTTAATGTGAAAGTGGTAGCTAGCCAGACGGATTCGAAAACACCTGCCACCATCCAAACTACACTACTCATGTTCTCCCAGAATCGAACTAGGAACCTCCGTGTTACAAAGTAAGTGGTAACTGCGTCACAGCGGCATTAAAATTCTGATTCATTTTATAATTTTATGTTATACTACGAGTAAAATGCATGTTAATGTACTTGTAGTCGTTTAAAATAACAAACTTGATTTAATTCACCTAACATTATATTTGACCGAATAATTACGTTAAAGTCAAAAAAATATAATCGTTCATCGTAACACGCGTGGATCGCGGCCGATCTCCGCTAATGTCGTTGTCCTTAACATGCAAACTCTACAGTTTCCCATTTGACTTACGTGTTGAATAATAGCTGACCTAGTACTTGAAGGCTTTGTTCATCATAAACCTATTAGTCGTTAGATCATAGTAACCCGGTGACGAAATGCTAGTATTAGCGCTTTGGAGGTTAGAAACAAGTATGCATTAGAATGACGTATACACGCGTACACGCTAATATAAACATAATTATAACTCGGACTTCATTTCACACAGCTTCTTATACGGAGATATTCTTGCTTCGATTCTTGAGCCACATAAATAGTGGAGTTTGAAGTGTGACTTTGCATATTTGTTCAGCTAGCCGTTCTTATTATATTGTCAGATCGGCCGCTATAACAGATTTGATGTGCCAGAATCATGACGAATGCGTTTCACTACTTAATTGTCACATAACATAATTGTAAATCTAGTAAGGTACGTTGTAGCTCTTTTAATTAAACATATAAAAAATATTTAAAAAATTAAAAGTCTGAGTATTTAAAATTTATTTTCAAAACAAAAAAACCAACACGATTGATGTTTTGAATTTAAAAGAATGCCAATATGGAATTTAACATTATAGTAACCTTCATAATACGTTGGAACATTAAGTTATAAATATCGGAAGTTTAAACCTAAAAGGTACTCCACCTAAACTTCTCAAATTCAAAAACTTATCTCGCAAATTTATTGAAAAATATCTTTTTAGTGGATTTAATGAAATAGATAGTTTTAAAAATGTATCTGGAAAATGAAGGCGACTCCTAATCATTGCATTACAGGGACATGACGATTCGTTTTCACTACAAGAATAGCACTAAATTGCTATGGTACGTCGTATATTCTACTGTAAGATGTTAAATTGCTTTCAATATTTTAATGAAATGGAAATGAAAAATTAAGTTTTATTATAATATAAATATAACGGTAACATACCCAAAACATTTTTCGATACAAATATCTTTTACATAGTTAACAAATATTTACTTCTGATTGCCTGTTATTATTATACAACAATTATAAAGTATCACCGAGTGGCAACAGCCTCATTGAGTAATTATATTTAGCAATACCCACAAAAATAAATATTATATCAGTTACTGAAAGGTCAAGTCCAATCACTGACATTCAACACTTCTTAAGAATTTCGTGAACTTCCTCATAATGTGCTATGCGATAACCTATTTTTTAATTTTAAGTACAGTTTTTATTGATTTTTGTTATGTGATATTGGACTATAATTCCGAAATACCTTTCTTTAAAGAATTACAACCTTAGCGTTTTAACAATTATTATCTTACCATTGTATAAACTTAAAAAGGTTTATAGAGTATGTTTTCACGGGGGACGCTATGATAATGGTGATCTCATTATTGATTTATTCCAGGAATAAACCTAATTTGTAATTTTTTTCCTGCTAACACATGTCACAAACTTGGATGCTTTTAAATAAATTTTCAGTCACCATAAGTTACAGTTAGTAATAGTTATTTTTTTCCAGGTAAAGTTAATAGAATTCAAAAAATTACACAAAAAAAAATCTAATCCCGCGTTACTATTGCATGTATATTGTTAAATTTCTTATTATCTTATTTGATTTC
The DNA here is from genome assembly GCA_018245475.1 of Pharmacophagus antenor. Classification (NCBI taxonomy): domain Eukaryota; kingdom Metazoa; phylum Arthropoda; class Insecta; order Lepidoptera; family Papilionidae; genus Pharmacophagus; species Pharmacophagus antenor. Next base: position 6,391 of record DWQX01000384.1, on the reverse strand, counting down.
TTTATTTATTAATACATACAATTATATCCTCGTGATTTTTTACTTACTCGTAATGCTCTAATCAGTTAATATTATATAAGTAGCCAATTAAATAGAGACTTTGCCCCGGTTTTATTTAATTATTGTTGTATAAGATGTATAAAAAAGATGCTACATTTTATCTACCTATATACAAAATGGAATAAAATATTATTATGAAATAAAAATGGAGTGAATTTCTTAATCTGTAACAAGAAATAAACGATATTTGCGTGCACTTGAAACAAAATGTTGGCCTAAATATTGGCAGGTTTATCGCTTACCGTTAACACGTCAATGTTAAATGATTAAATGGTAACCTAAAGAGCAATTGTGATTCACAGTTTTTTTTTTATTTTTTGATTAATATTTCTCTCTAGGAATTTTGTTTCGGCTTGTTTTATAAATTGTAAATCTCTCCTAATGCGTGTACGAAATTAAAGTTTTGTTATAGCTGTTGATACGCAGAAAAAGAGGTTATTCATTAAGCATAACAAAACTGTGATATCATTGGTACGTTATTATAAAACCATTTATTGAAAACTAACGCAATGATACAACATTAACGTGTTATTATTAGCACGAGTACAATGTTGATGCATTTATTATATCAGAGAGATCTAATTTTCACTTCAATATCGCATAAATTTGAGACACGTAAGTCTTTTTATAGTAGAATATGTTGTAAATATTAACACACAAATATTGTTAAATTTTGCGAACAACGTACACTAAGCCACATTGACTGTAGTCATTAAATTTTGCCGTGATGGCCTCGTGCCCCTCGCGTGATACCGTTTCGCACATAAAGTTTTGTTTAATTTATCTTTATCGGAATCTATGTAATTTTCCACATGTGTGCGGTCTTTGCGATATCATTAAAACAATCACAATCATGCTATACTATTGATAAGATAGAAAGAAGTAACGGCTCCCACTCCCAGTTGCCTATGTGCTCATCTTATTCATTATCAGGTGAAGTTGCCAGGCAACATACGCTGACATCCGACATTTTATCATTATAGCTGTACTCGTTGAACTGATTTGCACTTGAATCACGAACTATACACGATTAAACATTTGTAATATTTGTTTAATATAAAAATGATTATGCAAAGACATTTCACGATTTGCTAGTTTATAAGGTCGTAATGCATTGCACACTATTTTAGTTCGATCGAATAGTATCAACAAATGTCATGACTTCCACGCGCAAGGACATCTCAGGGCGGCTTCAACATATACACTAAGTTAAAACGTTTTTATCGCATTCATTTAATCGAAGCACGTCGGACACACTTCGATCTCTTCAATCTTAAAAAACTTAATTGATGCAATTGGGCGTGGGTTCCCTTTATATGCGATAAATATAAGCTACAATTGAATTAAATCGAAGTCAAAAGAACACAAAAATATATAAGCGTAGCTATCAAAACTAAGAATGTGCCTGTAAGGCAAGTCCGAGCACTAGTACATGCATTTACATAAAATAATATTGATACATGAAGTTTTCCTTTTTTCATCTTTATGGTCGTGTTTAGACGTTGTACTATTTATGATTTTTTAATTTTGATGCACTATATTGCTTAAAATGGGGTATGCTGGGCTTTAGGGCTAGTATGAGAGTACCACCACTGATCAAAACTAGGAATCTATTTCCAAATAGTTTATAATACCTTAGTTCTAACCACTACAGAACTAAAGTCCTTACTTCATTACTTATTAGGAGTAAGTATTGACTTTTAAAATAATTTGTAATTTTAATTCACAATACGGGTGGTTGATGTAAGCAAACCACTATGAAAACTAGATTTATAATTATACGAAAATAAGAATTATAAGTGTATAGTGTTTTTGAATCAGCAATAGATAGATTGAAAACATGAAGAAGCTGAAATAAAAATAATATACCAATAATTCCTTACTGTCATAATTATATAACATAAATGTTTCAATTAGGTGTTGTGATGGTCAATGTATTTCGATGCAGAGAGACAATTCGGTATAAGCTCATCTCATTACGCCAACGCACGACCACTTAGTAACGCTTTCAGTTACCCAACAGTAACTGATTACATCTTTAGATTTTACAAATTTTAAGGAATGTGTGATTATGCCCGCACTAAGGTAGTTTATGATCAGTGGTATTATAAGGAACACTTCATTACGCGCACATTTTAAATACGTATTTGATATAGCCGTAATAAAAACATATGGCAACTCTGGTGCTACACTGTCCCTTATGCAAAAATTTTATTTTTAGGAGAAGCTTTATAAACTTTGCTTTGGCATAAATATATGATAGTTCCAGATTTAGAGAAGATGAACAGGTTATACCATAAGATCAACTTTTAGCTTCTTATTCAAAAAATAAGGTCCCTATACTATTTTAATAGATAAGATACAATTATTTTATTATTTATCTGTGTTTTAAAATTATGCAAATATGACAGTGTAGCACCGGGGGTGCAATATGTTGTTCTGTGTTATTGGTCTCAATAATTTTTACACTAACTTCACCCTTCGTGCCATTGTGGTAAAAACAAGCGTTTCGACAACACTTACCTAGTTGATCAACGACAAGAAAAGACCTACCATCTGTAAAAATTTTGATCGGAGTTTACATTATGCAATGTCAGTAACATTCACTTATCTCATTTTCAAATAAAAAGTTTCATTACGTATATATTACCTCCTCGAGAGCAAAGGTCAACATATACAAGTGGAAAGCAATTACTTTATAGTAAACTATACTCAATTACTATTACTCAATAAAAAACATTAAGTATGTAAATAATGAAAAATTTAAAGTATTAAACACTTTTCATATAAACACAACTCATTGAAAAAAAAATCATGAAAGAGAATTTATAATTTTCAGTCAGGAATAATTTAAATCAACTTTCAAATAAAAAATAAAACAATCAATATCTACCAGATATATACAGACATAAAAATACTTTAATCTTTTATCACCGAATTATAGAACGGACGATCGTGCATAGGTGCGATTTACCTACACAAGATTTTGGATAATTATACCATGTTGGCAACGTAACACTCGAATCTGTGCCCCTACATAGGTAACTAGCTGTAACGCACTATTATAACTTATATAACGTCGATTGCAATAACCATGTAATTGAACTTTATCTAACGGCCAAGAAGAAGCGTTGTTATGCGCACGCTAGTCGGCACTTGACACAGTTTGTATTTGCTTCAAAGCTTTTGGATCAATGTAACCACCTCTTCGAGAAAAAATATATTTTGTTTTCCCCAAAATCGTAACACAGTAATAAATAGATATACTCACTTTACTTACAGTTAGTTGATATGTTCTTGTAATTAAAGGAGAGAAACCCAACACGAAACTATTTTTTTGTTATTAATTCTAGAGACCTTTTGGATTGCCCTATATACTACTATACTATACTATATACTTGTAAATAATTATTTCGTAAATTGGCATTAACCGCATATGGTGGAATAAAGACCTACCCTTTGAATTTTGTAACAAAATGCTTCAATACCATAAGCTAAATGATTTCGACATGCAACATTTATACAACGTTCTGTTATTTGATGAGTACAGTTTAATTATTACTTAAACGTTTGTCCCGTTAACATAATTTGAATTTTCCTTATTGACCGGTATTGAAATCTGTGGCCAGTTACATTGGTTAGTGGTTTTAAATGTAGATGTATTTATCTTCACAGAATAATTCAGCCACAGCTTGTGTTGTACGAAAGTATTATGTATTATATGAAAAGTAAAATAAAAAGGAATAAATGTACTCGAAAATAATAAAATAGTTTTTCAGTATAATTTTTAATTTTTATATATCCTTGATTTCATCCACATACCTAATACGAAAATTCCTAATACGATTTTTTTTCCGATCGAACAAATATTGTAGTTTCAGATAGGATTAAAATTTTAAAATCGATTAAACATTTTTCTTTGTGGTGAAAGTGACACGAACAAACGACTCGACACATGAAAATGTAAAGTTTATAATTAAATCGTTAGCTAGCACCATATCATGTAATAAATTTTAGTCCTCAATTTAATTTTCGAATAAAAACTGCCGCAATAATTATACAAAGTTTATACATAATAAAGATTAGCGTTTCATTTATTTGCGTGACTGTCGTCAAGGTATTTCATTCAAGATTAGTTAAACATTACTAAAATATGTCAAAAGGCCTAGTATCAGAATAGAATAATTTCTATTGCACAACACAAAGAAAAAATAAATAAAATGATTAAAAAACAATGGACTACACATTAGCAGTACAAAAGGCGGTCTTACTCTTAAATGCAGATTCTACGAGACAACTTATCAACAGCTACGTCACTGTATCTATAAGAGTGGAAAATTTCTAAAAAGGTCAGTGCATTTCCTCGATAGCACTGGATATGATCCGTGGAGTTGCATGATATTAGATGTCTGCAATATTTCGCACGCATATTACGTTTTACTTTTCTTTATTTTATTGCAATGCTAAAAAGACAACTTATTTATTAATTTGTTTAAAACCTTAATAATTAGAATATTCTATGAGAGGTTAAATTAATACCAACTGCTGTGTGAATACAAAACTTTTCCTTACTAAAAAAAGGGTTCTAAGTGATATTACTAACATAACGATAAATGTTGATGAGTTTTTCGGATTAGTAAAATTAAGACAATGTTGTGTATTAAGTGAACATCAATATCGACGGTACTTCTTCTTTTACAAATAATATTTATTGCAAGTTACAAAAAACTTGATAATAAAAGAAAACTTTTTCCACAAAAAAAAATCGTTCACAAACAGTTTATGCCTACAAATTATAAATTAAATGATATAATAAACAAGGCAAATTTTATTATTTTCAGCAGTGGTAACATTCTTAACATTTAATTTATGAATAAACATTTCGTTGCCAAGATTTTACGGATCGTTAAACACAATTACAAATAACATAGTGAGAGTAAACAGACGCGGACCATTTGAATGTTGCACTCTTACAACGGCTGCCCACTTATCATTTATCATCTGACGCAGAGATTGTTTAATATTACATCTCCAAGGAGCCATAACGCTCCGACTGCACGTTATGGTCATTCTTTCTGTGTCTCTTCACACATATGATTTATATTCCGCCTCTAGTGTGGTGTATCGATGCCGGTCATAGGTCAAATGCGTACAATCAACTTTTAGTCACGTAAATGCTTTTACGATTTAAGTAAATGCTTTCACGTTTTAGGATTGAAATACATTAACACTTTTAACAGCAATATGTAATAATACTACGCATTTTTTTAACTATAGAAACTTGCTATCCATATTCATATTCCTATGATTGCTTGATAAATTTGTTTCGCAAACCTCAATTTTATTTGTAGCTCTGCTGTGTTGAAAAAGTGGTAATAGATTATCACGCCTTTTTACTAAAATAGCTTTTTACAAAACACAAACTACTGCCAACTATACGTTACGTATATCTTGTAACTTTTATGTTTCCACGAAATTTTTACTGTTCTTCAGGGATTGTTTTCTCATTTTGTTAGTCTCTCACTCCAAAGTGTTTTTCATAGATACAGTAGGTAAACGAGCAAGCGGTTTAAGCGATGGAAAGTGATCACCGTCATCTATAAACAGTGCAACATTTGGGCAATCGCCGGTGCGTGTTTGGTGTTCCACAAGCGGTTAATATATAGATTAAAAATATTTAAAAGAGTAAACATTAAAAAAATATTTTATATATTTAAAATGTGAGATACGTTCGCCAGCCAGAGCTGCAATCCCCGTGACGAATTGGAGCATTTACAAAGGTTGCTGGCGCTGGTCGTATGTGGAAACGTAACCTCATTAGCTGAATACTTTCTCACAATCGTAGGTCGACGGTGGTCTATTACGCATTGATACTCAGGTTAAAATTAATTTATTCTTATTAGTATATATTTCATTACTTCGCAGTGAGGAACCCTGTTTTTATGAAATGCGATATGATGTGATCAAAATACGCTGCTTTATTATAGTCAATTCAATAAGATTTATACAATACTTAGTCGTTCATATTTAAAATCTTTATAAATAAACTCTTGCTTGACGGCAGAAATGAAGTTTGCGATAGTACTTAGCCTACACATTTAGCAAAGTAGACCAATTGATTAAGTTTCAGAACATCTGCTTCGCACGCACTAGTGGTCCTGATGGTTCAACTTTTTCTAACAGATCAATTCACCTTGAAGTTTCGACACATGTTAATTCATCACATACACTGCCGGCCAAAAGTTTGAGACCACCTTGGAAAAATTACAATATTGAATAAAACTCCAAAAGTTAGTGCTCTACAAATTATTTATTTACCTTATTAAATAGG
>DWQX01000383.1:0-44865 GCA_018245475.1 Pharmacophagus antenor | reverse complement strand
TATATATATATATATATGTTTTGACATCATAGATAGAGCCAAATTTAACTTCTATGGTGATCTCGAACATTTATTTTACTTACAATAATACGTACATTTAAATATTAGTACTACCGTCCGGCGACATCACGTTGTCACGCGAAAACTATTGGACAAATGACATCTTAAAAAAACTAAGAGATAGGACATAAGTCACTACTGATGTGAATTGAGTTTAATGAATCTTTATGACCTATATCCAAATATATAAAAAAAAAACGGGCCGGAATCAACTAGTAGTTCTACAAACATCATTCTATATGCGAACGGTAGTGTTAAAATTACAAAAAAAAATAATTTGGGTGTTCCTGTTTTGATACTATATGGTTTTTCATGAAAATAGATGGTTGATACAATAGCAAAATCTTACAAAAGAATTGAACATATATGAGTAAAAAGTCTACGCAGATGAGGAAACGTAACCACTAAATACAGTATTTTTCTTCAAAATGGCTATGGCCTTATATATTTTAATAAAAATAGGTATTATTATAAATTTCTTGTAAAAGACATGACAAAGATTTTCACTTCATATGACACATATTTCATGACCTAGCATATTGTCCTGTGACAAATACACGAGAGAGTGTAGTAATATCAAAGTTAGATTATAATGCGAAATTACTTCCTTCTCAGATAAACGAACAATAAATTGACGGTGTCCAGACAACACAGGGATAGGGCATTATGTAAAAACATTTTAAAATTGATATTGTTAAAAAATTTATTTCTTATGTATAATAAGGTTTACTTATACTATGTACTACTAAGAAATTAAAGATGCTAAGTTATATCGGCTAACTTAATACATTTTCACAAAATTGTATACATAATAATTAATCTTCAGTGAAGATGTTAATTTCTAAAGAGCGTCAGCTTTGTTGTGGGATAAATGTAAAGCATTACATAATAAATACAATAAATACGTAACATTAAAATGAAACTGACATACTCGATAGATACACATCTCTAGCGACAATATACATAAATTATAATTCTTTGTAAAATTCATCACATTATTTTAAATTTACAGTTGTTAAAGATCATAAAAGGTAATATTTGCATTAGGATTGTCTTTTTATTGTCCATACTGATAAATCCAATTGTTGTTGTCACTACTAGCACGTACTACCACTACTATCATTGCGTTGTTTCAAAAAGTTTTTCACGAAAATATTTAATTTTTTGTGCGAAATACGCTTCCAAGCCTTCCGCACACCGATAAAATTCTGAGTCCTTCGGATTAAAATATCGACAGTTGTCAAAAATTTTAGTCATGTCACCAATAAATTCACTTAACATGCTATAAATTTGTTCATTCACTTTTCGTTCCACAGTCTGCAGATCTGTAAAAATAAAAATACAACATTATTTCCACTAGTGTTTAATTCAAATATTTTTTGAAATGCATGTAATAAAACGGATGAAAAAAAAAACATACAGTTAACTCTGTCTGAAATTAATTTATTACCACAAACTAATTCAAAATTATGTACATACCCATTGGCTCCTTAATTACTTTGTAATAAGTAGGCGCTTCTCTCGGATCCACAGGTTCCATGAATGGCCATGCGTTTTTATGCAGTTGAATTTGTTTCACAAGCCTCTTTAAATTTTCGAAGTCTTTAGCAGAGAGTTCCTTCATGTTAGCATAATTAACAGAATTATTTTTCTGGCAGTTTGGACAAACATACTCATCAATGTTGTCTGCCTCTGATTGCAAAATTCCAACACATCTGCCATGAAACCAGTCTTGGCATCTATCACAACATATGTAGAACCTAAAATAAACAAATGATACTTTTTTATTTGGTTCTGGGCTAACAGAGCCCTTCACATGTATAACTGCCGGAGCACAGCAATGCTAATATATTATTTAAAACAAAATCAGTTTTAATAGGATTTTTATTTAAAATGAATGACTCTTAAACTGTATACCAATAAAAGTCCCTTTTGTTTCAAAGAATAATAGTTGTGAAGTGAAGTGCTTAAAAGAGGAGTAAAGTTTTCACTGCATTAAAAAGGAAAAACATTGAAACAATGCGAATGTGAAGCATACTGGGAGTTGTCGTAAGGCTGCCGACACAGGCAGTAGAGCTCCTGGGTCTCGGCCGCCCGCCGACACTCCTTGCAGATGTACTCCTCCATCGTCTTGCTCATCGCCTCCGACACACCCACACAGTCACCGTGGAACCAGTTGCTGCAGTGCTCGCAACCGACGTAGAACCTGAGACCAAAATATATTTTTACATCATAACTTTGTTATATAAAAATAAAGTTACTAAAGGAATTTGATTATCAAGCTAAAATATATCATATCACACGGGGACCTGATTTAAAATCGCGCGAAGAAATTCCTTGTGATAATTTATATATTTATTAACATTGATATATATTAAAGCCCTAGATTTTACCAATTGCTTAATATATTAATTAGTTGCTTAAATTGGTCAGATTACCGTTTTTTGTAATAATAAGATTTTTACTAAGCAATTAAAGATAGTTGCTCGCCTAATGACAATACGGATACTCGTAAAACAAGTGACAATTTGCTTTCCAAACTCTCTTAATTAATCTTTAATATGCATACTATCTAGAGCGTTTAAATATGAGTACTTTGTGTTGTCGTAGGGCGTTCGGCAGACGCAGAGCAGCTTCTCCTTCTTTGCGGGCTTGCGTCCACCGCGGGGCGGTAAAGCCGCGCGCTTTCCGCGCACCTCCTCCTGCTTGCTGCGTTCGGCGCGCGTGCGCAGTGCTAGCTCCGCGGACAACTCCTTCTGTATACATCATTTAACATGTTCCCATTACAAAAGTTATAGTTTTATTTAAACAAAAAAATCATATTTTCTAGAAAAATACCATATTCTATTTTCGATTAATACATTTCATGACTTCACTTTAGTGCACCAATATTGTTTTTTTTTAAATTACCCTCTCAGTATTGATTTTCAAATTTATAGAAAGTTTTGTACAGAAAATTTTACAGAATACAACAACTTCTGTTTGTTTTACTGACTTGTATCTCAACTCCGAGTTCCTTCTCCAATAGTCCACGTTTCTTTATAATATCTTTTTTTAACATCTCTTTATGTTTGAAGAGGAGCATTTGCAATCGAGAATGACTGGAGGCGGCTCGTCGTCGTTCATCAGTGGCGGGCGCAGGAAGCGCAACGGGGGAGGCGGGGGGCGGCGCGGCTGGGGAGGCGGGCTGTGCGACTGGCTGCGGGATGGGCTGCACGGCGGGGGCACGTGTCATAGGGGCGGGACGCGCCGGCTGCAGCGGCGGCGGCGGCACGCCCGCCGGCGGCGACGGCGCGCGCGTTCGTGAGCGCTTCCTTGGGCTGGTACTGCTCTCCACCCACTCGTCATCGTCATCGTGGCGCGAGGCTGTGGCACGTCGGCGAGGCGGCGACGGTGATCGCACGGCGGCCACTATGGCCCGCATCTCGCGTTCCGTCTGCGAATCCGGCTTCATTTGCTTTTCCTGATATCGCTGGAGCTGAAGCAATTTCTCCTCAATTTCCGGGTTTAAGTTTTCTTGCTTGAGTGCACTTTTTATTGCTGGAATTTTTTACGTCTAATTAATTAAAAACAAAAAAAGATAAAAATTATCTAAAATGTCTGAGACAGAAATGCAAAAATAATTATATGTATTTAATGGTTCTTTTTCGTACCACAATAAGTCTGGTATTATATTTAAAACTATTCAAAATTAAATAGTTATATAAATAAAACAATACAGATGTTTAATAAATTTCAGACACTAGTGCCACTATATTACAACAAACCTTTTAATTTTTTTCAACAATAACAATCAACTGAATAGATCACGGCTTATATTGTACGTAGTCAATATATTTAAAATATGCATATCTTAATTGAAAATCAAGGCATGTTTGAAAACTTACTTTGCTGTATGTAGTCGGGAGTTAATACAAACTTATTGCCATTCACTCCGTCGACGCCAGAATTTATTATATCAGTTTTAGTATTATTCTCTTTTATATCCTCAGGTTTAGATGGAATCGCTTCTTTCTGGCTAGCTGCCTCAGCAACATTATCTTCTCCATTTATTAAAGACTGACGTTTTGTTTGATCTTCATTACTACCTTCCTAAAATTAGAAATACTGGGTTTGTTGTCACTGTACACTATATAAGTACTGTGCACTGAAAATTTAGTAATTAAACTTGATTTTGATAAAAATCAAAGAATCGGGAAATAATGCCATTTATGAAACAAAATTTCCCACAATCCTAAATCTGAGAAATGGTTTTCTGGGAATTCTATTTAATTTTTTTACATACATAAAGAAGTTTTCGAACAAAAAAGAAAATTGTAACACATTGTATGAAAAGAAAAAAAAAACAATTTGCAACGAATAACGTGACGAAAACACGAAGAACATAGAAAAAAAAATGAATATCAAATAAAACAATAAAACATTCGTTTGTGGGAATATATCAGTTGAAATTATAATTCCTGTAGCTTTTCATAACAATCCATTTTGATCTAAAATAAAATAACGTTTAAGGATATTTGGTAATTATAAAACTTTTCTTTTAAACTTGAAAATACTTAGGTACGCAATTGCCCATACACCCCCACAAAACGTTTCAACAAAACTTAATACGCAAATAAAGGAAAAACCAATAAAGACATAAATAGGACTTAATAAATAAAAGTCATTCCTGATTATAATTTTTTATTTAAATGATATTATTGCACTAGCCATTCATTATTTCATTATTTACTGTATGATAGTATTAACTATAGGTAGGTACATAAATAGACAAGACAAGGTGGTGTATGAGCAATTTTCGTTACCAGTAGGAATTAAATAATTAGAATATTGTATAAGTAATACCACAAAATTTTGTCAAATGATGCAGTATTTAACACAATTCCTTTAATGAATACAAAAATCTATTTCAACTGTACCTAGTTTGAATTATTTCAAATTATTGGGAAGTAGAAAATTTTGTATGCTGACATATTTCAACATTGTAAAAAAATAATTCTCTTATAAGTCTAGATTCACCATTACTGTATATTACTCCACTGTTCAGAGGAGTTTAATAATATATAACAATTTATGTATATTTTAATTATGTGCTTTCAACACCACTTATTATAACGCTGTAAAAAGAATTTGGTAATTTTCAGAGAAATATAACTGATTCATATTCTTAATGTTAATGCTAGTATATTATAATGTACCATACTTTAACATAAAGATGAATTTTCAAATTAGAAAACGAAGTATTTTTAACCAATGATATATGTAGTAACCTTCCATTTATGAAAATAAATTTTATCAAAACGATTTCATGAAATATCCTATAACAATTTAAATGTGCAAATACGAAAAAGCGGAAAATAAATTTATATCTAAACACAACTGTGTGAAATATAGTGATTGTCTAAATAAATAACTTAAGAAGTGCAAATCGATTGTTCGATGCAATTTTACGAGTTTATGTCCCAAAAAAAACTATGGATATAGATCATCTCGACTACGAGATAATCTTTCATTACTTCTTTATCTTTTGGCTATACAAACCTCATGAGAAAATTTGAAATATATTTTTTGAAATAACTATGAAAATTCCTAAACTTAATACAAAAATAACTAAGTCAACGCGACATATTTTCCGCGTTTTCGCTTTTTTAAGTATTTTAAACATATTTAAATTAATCTAGTAACATACAAGTGTAGTCTTTGGTGTAAAAAAAATTTAAGTTTGAACTCGAAGGTCAAAATAATCACAATTTTGGAGATCATCATACAGACACACACCCAGACACAACCTTTAGCTATATTACCAAGTATACAATCTTTTCACTAAAAAGCAATGTTTAATTTTCAATATCTAAATTTGTATCACTTTCGAAAAGAAATTAACAATGTCTGAATCATGTACTATTAAACAAACTACCTTAACCAGTCTTAACAGCAAGTTTATTTACATAGTTAAATACATATAAACTAATATTATTCACATTACGTTTTATTACACAATTAATGGTGCAAAGTATATCAAAAAATTAAATAAAATAAACTCTTAATATACTTTTCCGCAATCTAATTCAATACTTTATTAAATATTGTACACCTAATCAATAGTATGTAAGTGCTAATCTGAATTTGAATCTCCATTACAACTAATTTGCAAAGGAATGATCCTCCATAGAATCTACTAAGCTTACTATTTTGAAAGGCATGATGAAATCTTTCTGTATTTTTGATTAAAGATATTGACGTTTGTATTTAATTTTATTAATAAACTAATGATGATGTAAATCATCATAATAATCGCTTCTATAAATTGCATTTATTTAAATAATACGGTGTATATTTTGGGAATTAAAATAGTTATTTTTTGGTAGCCATTAGATTTTGTTGTTTGTAAATAATTAATTTTATTGTAAATAATGATATATTTATAATAATAATTAAAACCGCTATTAAGTTTTCATGGCAATACCTATCATATTTTTGTGGTATACGTAGAGATATCGTTTGAATTTCATAAAAAAAATAATTTGCAAATGGAAAAATATACGTCACAGAATATGTCGAAGTACAAGAAATAATTTTAATTAAATAAATAGCTTACGATTTTCAACAAATTTAAATATACACGCGTCCCTCTGCCGTTTCGTTCGGCGACAGACATAAAATTTAGCCGTTATATTCCAATTGTTTTATTGTGGCACACCAAAGTGGATCGACTCAGTCGTATATACAAATAATCAAAATACATCTTTGTCCGTGCTTTAAAAATGTCTTATTTTTATTCACGAAAAAATATGACACGGAACTACTAATAACTAAATGAATTAAAGGGTTGAAGAATATGTTATATGAAAATACTAATAAAAAATTAAAATTAATGTTTTAGAAGTGAAAAACTGATCATAACGCAATGCATGTACACACTACGGATGACTACCAAAGTCCTCGCCTACAATTGCACAAGATTTTTTCTGTCGACAAACAGTTGCTTGTAATGTTGCAATGTTCATTTTTCCGGTAAGGCTTTACGCAGCGAGGCCTGCCGCAACAATAATGTTAAATTAAAAAGTTCCCATTTTCATGTAATGCGTGCCATTTTTCTAACCCTCTGACATCAAGAAATGTCAATCTTAATATTGCAATATTCAGAATGTAAAAAATAATTATTTATCCATATTTACTTTTTTGGCCCCATAGCATAAGCATAAATAATATAATTTGAAACTATGCAATGAATTAAATATAAAACACTTGTGTAATTTACTTGTAAATTTATATTGTATGTGATTATAAATTTATCATCATCATCACTATTGAAATTCATTTACTTTATCTCCCCTAGGGAGAAATAACTTTTTAGGCAGAAAATAAAAGACAAATCTCCATCATGAAAAAAATGATGGCTGAAAAAGACTCAAAGCCTAAGAGACTCACATATCCACAGTTTTCTAATTACTCATCCATGCTGTAAATTAACCCATAAGACGTACTTTTTACATTCCATTGTTCCTATCCATTCTTATAGATTAAAATTAATATTCTTAAAATCATTTACAACTAAACATTTTCAATAATTAAGAATTGTAATGCAAAGTAAAATCAGGAGATAAAAAAGGGTAAAGCAGTACAAATAAAAAAATAAAACTATACAAAATCTTTGGTCAATCTGTTTTCAGTTCCAAATAATAGACTTGTGACAGGTGAAAACTTACTATATGTGCTGATTCCCACAAACTATCAAAAATGTTCTTATTTTGTTTAATCTGTATAATTATAACTGCTAAGTTTGAAACGAAAACCATTATATTTATATTTCAAAATTTGTGGTGATTAATAGAGATTATAATTATTTCAAATCAATAATAAATGCTTTGTAAGTACTGAATAATAAAATAATATTTTACTATAAAAATTGGTTGTAAACTGGAAAAATAAAAAATGGTATCTAGCTTCTTATGTGCATTACAACATTAATAAATGCTTTAAACATTTACAAGATTATAAAAAATGTATATGATTTTACCTCTAAAATTATAATCGCTGATAAATAACATAAATAAATCGACAAGTTCACTTAGTCATAATATATCGACATCCATAAAAAGGGCTTAGAAAAGTTTAATTAAAGGGCTAACAATTTTTTTTTCAAATATTAGATAATATTGAAAAACGATACGACATAGTATGAAAAGAAATAAGATTATACTGATCAAACCCTTAATTTGTATAAACGGCTTCTAGGCATATAATTGTAAACATATTTTGAAATAAGTACTTCAATTCATATTACTTTAATAAATTTTGTAACTAGTAATCCACTACATCTAAGTTCCTGGATCTTTTTTAAATATATACTAAATTGCCCCATATAAGCTGCCAAGTCAAATTGTTAAGGAGTATTCAGAACTTTTATCGTTACTCTCATAAGAGAAACGCGTAGTAAGTGTATTAATAGAGGATCCAAGTTCATCTTAAAAATTTATATTTAAGAATTATTTTCACGTTCATTTGATCACTTCCGCCTTTATTCAACATAACAAATTCAATAAATAAAAGATCGACATTTCAAATACAGACTTAATTACAATCTAAAGGATATTAAAAGAATTACTAACTATAATAAACATTTCTATTATTTATAATTAATTCTAAACAGCTTATGTAAGTAATCAAAAGTAAAGAACCCATTAAACTTTTTTGAATACTTTGCACCCGCAAAACTTGTTCTTACATAATACCTTTACATATTAACGTAGTGCAATGAAGTATATTTATAAGCATTGGTATGATGACTGCACTCCATTTAATCTAGTAGTAATAAATTACCTGATGTGTGGGCAAAGAGAGTGGTTGCAATGGCTGTAGCGATTGTATCTGCTGGACTGGCTGGATAGGTTGTAGTGTAGGTGGCGCCACTACACTAGCTATAGCTGTCGTTGTATTTGGTGTTGGATGCACAGCGAGATACATCTTTCTAGGACCCAACATACCTTGCTTTCCGGTTGACTCTTGTGCTGTAGACCATTGAAAATAAATTATATATCTTTAAAACGCCGCACTAGTCCATTACATATTCTAGATGTCTTTAGGTACATGTGTACACGGATAGCAAGTAGCAGTTGAAGCTACAATAACAGAAGTCAAAGAAGATTTGCAAATATAATTATAATCTTATACCCTACAAATAGGCTTTTACAACTGTTGATTTCAATGTCAATAATATAACACGTAACTGCGGCGAAAATAATGGAGATAACGATATTTATTGTACCACTTTATTTTCTATTAACCCTTGTTCTTATATACAAACTTTTTTCACACATTATCTGCCCCATCTTATATCATTGTGAACTTAATTTCATAATATATATAGCTTTACCTGATAAATATTTATGAATAAATGAACGTCACAAAAAAGGACGTGCTCAGAGAAAAATATTTAAAATTGCAAAATGTTTATTTCCATAGGACAAACTATTTTCTTTTCTTTTAAGTTCGTCAAATAATTAGAAAAGAATTGATGTTTATGTTGTGGTTTCTAATTTTATGTAAATATGTTTACCTTTTAAAAGTTGCTGTTTAACTTGATGCTGTACTAGCGCCAACTGCTGCGGTGACAGTGAGTATCCATGTAAACCCTGTAGTACAATACTTGGCCCACTACTTGTCTGCATTACCTAAATAAACAAAATACCTTTGATTTTTTTATAACTATGTTATGTTGTGTAACTGTGTACTGATAACAAAGCTGATGAAGTGTTTATTTCTTAGTAAAAGATGGCAATTTTAGCAAAATGTTTTCAAATGAAACTCAGAGTTGATGGTGTAGAAATATTAATGATTTTTTTAATTGTTATTAAGAACACTCTAGATCTAGTAACTTTCTAAATGTTTATTACATATGAAATATATAATCAGGTTCTCGAGACAAAAAAAAATGAAAAACAATCATTTACCTGTGCTGTGACAGTTTTGATAACTGTTCCTGGTGGTTGACCCGCTAGGAGCCGCTTTTCCATTATTTGGTCTTCAGTGAGTTGTTGTTGTGGTGAGGGCGCAGCGACAGTCAGAGTAGCACGCGCAGGAGGTGGTGCGACAGGCGCAACAACTGACGGTACTACTGTTGGTACAGCAGTAGCCACAGCAGTCGCCATTACGGGCGTTGGGCTAGATGGCGTCACTGCTGGGCTCTGCCCGATATGTGCAACAATTTGCGCTTGATTATTACCCGTAGGCCGAATCAAAACTTGTTGCCCATTCACAGTTGCCAGTTGTATTTTACCTGCAGCTATTTGTTGCACTAAAACAGGGTTGTTGACAACAATCTGTTGTGTTGTAGGACGCACACGAGGCGGTTGCGGTCGAGGGGTGCGTTGTAATATCTGGCCTTGGACTAAAACAGTTTGTACAGGCTGCATACGCGGCTGAACGTTAGGACGTGCTCCTGCTTGCACCACAACTTGCTGTGAGGATTGAAGCATTAAATGTTGAGAAGGTACGACGACTTGCTGCGCAGGTTGCACAACTATTTGTCTATTACCCTGTATAATGGGCTGTGTTTGGGATGGTTGTGTCACCACTCGAGTGTTTACAGCAGTCTTTATTTCTTCAGTGCTTGCTTTTGCCGTTGTCGCTGCTTTGTCTATACTATCTTTATTTGATCCCTCTGCTTCTGTTGATTTGGTCATGGATGTCGTCGCCACTAACTGACCTGTCACACCTTGTTGGCCAGCCATTACGACGTGCAATTTACCATCAGGTAATTGTATTAACTGTTGCCCTGCTAGCAAACCCCTAACAGTTAATTTTCCATCAGGTGCACGTATTATTTGAACTTTTTGTGGTCCATCTTTTTGGATGTTATTATTCGATTTTGGCATATCTCCTGTTGTAGATTTTGATATGCCTGTTACTGGTTGGCTAATTACTCGTGTAGTGCCATCTGCACCTTTCGTCATTATAATTCTTCTTGTTCCTATAACAGTTTTCTGACCACTGGGTGTTGTAGCATTTGACGTTAGCAAAGAAGTAAGTGTACTTTTACCTGAACTTTGGTTAGGCGTTGATTTTAATTTGTCTAAAAAAAATATATTTAATGAGTTAACCTCTACATTGTGTACGTTTAGTTTTTGCAATAGACAAAAATCAAAGAAATTTTTTTGCTTTTCAGACGAAGTATAGAGCACGAAATCGATAAAAGAAATACATTTGAATTAATGTATCCATAAATACCCAAATCATTGATTATAACCTTATATAATATTATGTGTACCTTGTGACATTTCTAAAGCCCTCTTTTGCTGATGAGCAACTCTCTGCTCACGTAGTTGCTGCTCCATTTTGTCTTTAAGATCTGCGGCATTTGGTGGCGTCGGAGGTACATTTCTCTGTGGAAGTTTCCCTGTTGTTTGTCGAGTCACAGGAGTTACACGTTCTGCACGCTCTCCATACTGACGAACCTCCCAGAGCTCTAACTTATCTTCATCCACCCATTCTTCTGATACCTAAATGTAATCAAAAATGATGACATAATTTTTCAAATATAAAAAAGATATGCTTAGGAACCAAAACCGGTATTTCGTAATTACAAAAGTAAAAAACTTTACCATAAATTTCAACTTCTAATATTAATAAAGCACTGTTAAAAAAGTATTTCACTACTAACTTGTGGCTCTGTGTTTTGCGGTGACTCGGCGCGTTTGCGTTTTCTTAATCCACTTCGTATCGATGTCACCTCACGTACAGTTTTAGGTAATTCAAGTGGTATAACAACTTTTCGACGGAGGTATTGGGTTCGTTCCGAAAATGGTCCCATGTGACGGTGTTTTAGCAATTCCAATGAAACTATTTCAGTATCAGTTGTTAACTGATGTTTTCCATCAGCTGTAGCAGGTTTAGCAGCCATATCATCCCATCTCAAACATGCCCACATGATTCGCAGCTGTAGAGCAGCACTAGCAAGCCATTGTAAATTTACAGTCCTATAAAGCCAACATGTCTTAAAAAGTGGTCTAGCACAAGGATAAGGCCACACAGTGTGATTAGGTTTTGCATTATGACTGAAACCAGTAACAGTACTAAAACCCGATTGTCTACAAAGTTTCCTTAATTCATGATGCGGTAAAACCATTAATGTTTTAACTTTGCTCTTTGTATGAAATGATGAACACAAAGGATACTTTACAGGTGTCCTTTTCTTTTTCTTTTCAACAGCTGATGTTTGCACTCTTTTAAGGTACACTTTTCCTTGAGGGTTTTCAGTAGAATATAATCTAGTGATACCATCGACTTTTTCCTCTTTTATTATTTTATCCTCTTTCTTTATAGCCCTTGTACCAAAGCGTCTATTAACAGCAGCCTTATATTTTGGTTTATCATCTTTTTTATTAGGTGTTACAGAGCATTCATAAGATGTATCTTTTAAATTATTACATGACCCTAAAGCAACTGAATTGCTAACTTTACTAGACCTTCCTCGTGTTATTTTTAATTTAGGTATAGGTGGACGAATTTTCTGCTGACCAGTATCATTAGTACTATTTACATTCTGGTGATCATGGAGCTGTGTATTATCTGTTAGCTCTTTCAAAGGACCAATTTCCACTTCACTTTCGTCATTATTATTACTTGTTATGTCAATGTCCATTTCATTTCCAACTGCAGGTACAGCAGATTCTTCCAAAGTGCTCTCTGATTTTATAACACAAGTAGATGGATTATGATCATTCTTTTCAACTTTTACAATTCCATCAATGCTTCCACTTGACTTTCTTTTAACATAACAGTCAGTGTTTTTGTTATCACATTCTTGTGCACATGCTACTGCTGATAATAAATCGGTCAGAATAGTTTCTTTGGAATTAGTACTTTTCTCTAAAAGATATTGTTCTAAAATTGACATCTTATTATTTTCTTGTAAACTAAATAAATTTGAAGAGTTAATAGCCCCTTTTTTCAAAACTGTCAAAAGTTCATTCAATAACCTGCCTTTTTCTATACACAAAGGAGAATAGCAATTAACTTTAAAATCTGTAGATAATTGACATTTAACTGATGAGTCAACTGTCTTACACCATGGTGAATAGCATTTATAATGCGTTGTTAAAAGTTTTAATTTCCGATATTGATCTCTAAGACAATCTACACTTTTAGCAACAGTACTGGAAATCTCAGGTTTTGTATCAGGAGTTGTGACACACATCGACGTATCTATCTCAGGATCTTCTGATTCCACATCAATATTTTTTTCTTCTTCATTTTTCACGTCTGCTTCTTCTTTCTTTATATTAACAAGTAAATTTCCGAGCTTTTTTTCCTCCATAAATTTTAAATATGTTCGACGAGCGAGAAAGTCGTCTAATTTAGATTTTCTTGCAATTTTCGGATAATACCGTCTAGTAGAGGAACTTAAAGCTTTTTCAACATCAATTTCTTCAAAATCTTCAGTTTCTTTTTCGAGTTTCATGTTCCTCATTGATGCAGGTACTGCAAAAGATAATATAAAATACTAAAAACATAAAATAATTATGTATTTCACAAAAATAAAGTACAAGTTCCAAAAAAACCTAAGTAAATTGTCTTAAAAATAATAATATTATCAATAAATTAGTTTTAACTATTATTAAAACAATATAAAAGAATTTATTTTAAAATTTGTAATGGAAATTTAATACTCTTATTGTGGTTTATTTACAATAAGAGTATTAAATTTTCATTATAATTTTGGTCCAGTAAACATTTCTTTATTTCGACAATAAATAAATAAAAGATAAAGTTAAAATATAAGATACTAAATGGCCATACAAGGTTAAGAAAATTTAAGGGTCCATTTAAAATTTTGAGTAATTTAGGTAATACAAAATATCTAAGAAATTTATTTACAGGTTCTTTTAGTGAAAATAATGTTAGCGTTAGGTTACTTTGGTTATTCCAGTAGATAGTTGATAGTCGCGACTGATTTAATAAAGTACTAATTGTGTAGCACAAGATACCAAACCTATAATGTTAATAAATTAGTGATTTTTTTTAATTACAAGTACTGTATGTAATTCAAATTTAACATAAACTCTATTATAGACAAAAATAATTTTAAAACTTACACTTTTGTAACACATCTTCATCAGTCACTTCATTGGAAGTCAAGTATTCATAGGTTTTAGGTTCAACTGCTAACACTTTTATTGTATTTCCTTCTCTAACTCTTACTGCTATTTTTGCTGGTCCATTGAAAAGAGTTAACTTGTTTGCAGTGTTGTGTTTTTTAAATTTTCTTGTAGTTGAATTCCACAACCATCCCCACTGACCATGAATTCTGTACTCTTCTCCTTTTTGTTTCCATACCTAGAAAATAATGTTTTGATAAAATATTGCATATTACAGAAACTACTTTTACAACTTTTATAACAATTTATTTTTTACAAAAATTTTGTTAAAATAACACAAAGAAACAAAAACCTGTTATATCATTTAAATTATTTTATATAAGTTTGTTACCTATGTTTTAACATTATCATTAGTGTACTCTATGTTTATATTCAGTTAATTTTTTAGCATTTTAAATTTTATTTAGAACAAGATTAAACTATTTTTATAGGAGTAGCAGCAGGTTGAAGGATATTACATTGTCTGGGGGTAATATGATTCGTGGCCTTATATGGCGCGCCAGTATGGGTTGAAAGGCTAGTTATTCGACGCTGTAGAACTAAAATCTACAGCGTCCAGCGAAGAATGACCATACGGATCGTACGCGGATATCGCACGATATATTTCACGGCGGCGGTCTTAGCTCGCTTCCCACCACTGGATATACTGGCGGATATGAATTCGAAAGTATACATTCATATTCGCACAATCCGCGCGGGTGATGGAAGTGAGCCCAACCAAGTACCCGAGGCGGTGAGGCAACAGGAGCAGCGGAGGGTTGTTGCAGCGTGGCGCGCTAAACTCTCTGAAGAGAGATATGCGCGCAAATGCATAGTGGGGCCATCTTGCCGGACTTCGAGGCCTGGATGCAACGACGAGAAGGAAGACTCATGGGTGTTTCGGCGATTACCTCTATAGAATTGGACGAGAAGCGACGGCGAACTGTTTCTACTGTGGTGGGAGGGACGAGGATTCCGCATCGCACACGCTTGCACTTTACCCAGCATAGGAATCAGAACTGCGGACATTGATTAACAGAATCGGAAGAGATCTCTCTTTGCCAGCGATCGTGTCGGTGATGCTGGGAGGAGACTAGGCGTGGAGGGCCGTAGCCTCCTTTTATGAGGGAGTTATGGTACAGAAGGAGACTGCTAAACGGTATTGAGATAAGACTGATCCAGCTCGCAGACGACGCCGTTTTTGCGTTAACGAGCTACGTCACGGCTCTCCCCTCTAAACGGTGTTTCCCTACCATAAAGGGACCTTAAAGGGGTGGATGGTAAGGAAGGGGTCCTTATCATCCTTTCAACGGTTCCGAGGACGATGGCTGGGCGTGGTCTCTAGCCATTGTGATAGAACTTGCGAGGGTTCTGGAGTCAACAT
This sequence comes from Pharmacophagus antenor, assembly GCA_018245475.1. Classification (NCBI taxonomy): domain Eukaryota; kingdom Metazoa; phylum Arthropoda; class Insecta; order Lepidoptera; family Papilionidae; genus Pharmacophagus; species Pharmacophagus antenor. The sequence continues at coordinate 29,283 of DWQX01000383.1, read as the reverse complement.
CATGAAGGCTCCGGAACGGAACGGGGTTTTAGTGGGTAAAAATCCCGTATAACCCTGACTTCACCCTAGAAGGCAGAGTATCTTCCGAAGATTTCCCTGCTGATAAGAAAAAAAATACATTTTCCGTATCTACTCATCTATAAGGTCAAGTTTTAAGAAAATTTGAAAAGAAGATATCTAAATTTTGGGTTATATGGCTATATGGTTTGTGTCCCACAAAACAGTAAAATATTCTTAAAATCCAATATCACTATAAACATTATTCTGAAATTATAATCCACTTGTGGTTTTTTTCATGTTGTTCTCATAGTTTTTTTAAAAATAAGTTCAAGCAAGGTTAGGAGAAATAGAAAACTTTTTTATATTTTTTTATATTAATTATATTATTTTTTGTTGAATATGCTTTTTTTTTTACAAAATTATAATTATAGTAGGCCCCTTCTTTTTTCTAAAACTATGATCTTATTAAAATGAAGGCACATGCATTAAATCAGAACAAAGTTTTTTTGGATCTGCCTTAAACCCACGGCGAAGGTAAAATAGGAAAAAAATAACAAATTTTTTTATCACTTCCTACTATATCCTATATTCCTACATTGTATTGTGTAATTAAGTGTATAGGCGAGTCCTACAAGCAGGCTGCTGCATATAATGTATCTTTAGCATATGTGTGTCCCTGTGATAGAATTAATAGAGACCAGAATAGCAATTTATTAAAACTTTACCACGCTCACATGCACTCATCACTCAAAAATTACCCGACGAATATTTGAGACACAGTATAATAATAGCTGATCACTTAAGTTTACATTGATGAAACTGTAGTGGAAAATCTTTAATTCCTTTGGGATAATCCTTTTTCTATCTCAACCACGGAAACGTAGTCGCGGGCACCTGCTAGTTTCGAATAAAGCTAGGAAGATATTAAATAACAAACTTTCAACAAAATTACTTGATGATGGAGTCCTAATGAATACTTGACAAAATTGTATGCTGTTCTGTATCTTTCTTCTTCTTCATCTCGCTCTTTTTTCTCTCTCTTATCTAACTTTTTACGTTCCTCTCGTTCAGCAGCTGTAGTCCTAATAAGTCTAACATGACCCAATTGTTCATGCCATGCTTGTACCCACACCACACTTTTTACGCAAGCCTGTTGAAGAAAAAACTAATAATAGATTACAAAAATAAACAAGAAAAAACATTATTCTTGTAATTTTGAAAATGTACTTATAACTGAAATTCGAATAAAAATTTATAAAAATTTTATGGATATTATAGGTTTTTTTATAATACCTGTAAAACACAAAGAGCTCTGGCAAAATCCCGAGGTGCTTGACTTAATTGTACAGCTTGGACCCATGGCTTCCTTAACAATGACCAATTAGGATGCATGAATTGTAAAACAATATTAGACTCTAAGTTAAGAAGTGTTTGTCTTAGTGTCGCAACTAGCAAAGGTTTTGTAGCTGTAAATTAAATATTATATGAAGATTAGTATATTAATTAATTAATAATCAATATTCACAAATGTTATACTGGTAACAATACCATTTAGTAATCCTATCCATTTGAAATCTTGTCCTGAAGCAAGTGAAAACTTGTGTGATATATATCTTTTTTTGTCTCTTTCCTCATTCCTCTGTGGTTTGTTTAATGCTAAGGGATTGCTAGTATACTGATTGATATACGTTTTATAGGCATTTTCATTTCCTAATTTGAAAAGGTATGTTCCATTGGAAATTTGATTTGATTTTAATCTTGTTACCCTTTCACTCACTGAAAAATAAAATTAGAATGTAACAAATTTTATTTAAACAGTAAACAATATTTAAATTAATTTAGACTGTAGGACTTCATGTTTTTATTGATAAAATATGTAAAAATTCTCAAAAATTGTATGTACCTTCTTCACTCTTTTTTTGAGTGGATAGTTTCATTTTATGTTGATTATTTTTTAATTTCTTACACTCATCATCTTCTAAATCTTGATAGTCATCACTATCTTCTTTTGGGTTGTCATCACTTGTTACAGTAATTTCATTTACTACATCTCCATCAGCATCTAATGATATTTCTGTCCCATGTTTGTCATCTTCTATTCTCAAATCACTTGTATGGTCGTTTTGTTTTTGTTCTTCTCTTAACTTTTTTTGTTTAATAATATTACAATTTTCAACCTCCAGATAAGACTTTCGATTACCTTTTGCTTGATTTGTAAGCTTTTCTGTAATATCCATCTGTCTAATAATTTCTTGCTTCATTTCTAAAAATTCTCTAACAAGTGGAGCCTCCATTTCTTCACTGTCTAATTTATCGAAAAACTCTTGAAATTGTTGTGCCGTCGTATAGTACCATACATCACCATTTTCAGCCTCTCTGGAATAATAAATTTTTCGTGAAATTTATGACTTATACTTTTACATCTACAGAAAAATCATACATTATAAGACATAACATACATAAAAATCCGTCTTGCAATAAACCAATATTTTCTACCATGTCTGTCAAACCCCAAATGTTCATGACGGCATAATAAGCCCTGTTTCTCTGCATCAGGAAGACAGTCAGTTACTCCCTCAGTTTTATGTTGTTTACATAGAGCACACTGCCAGTCTTCAGAAGGCACATCAACTAGAGGGGGGTCCACACATTCCAAATGAAATACTGCAGGGCAAGTTTCACAGCACAACAAATCTCCAAGACGGTGACAAACTCGACAGTGGTCATCATAAAGTATAGGAACTGTAATAAAAATAAAAACAAAAAAATTTGGCTATAACATATTTAAATGGCATATTTCAAATTTACTTGTATAAATAGTTATATTTGGAAATGCAAAAAAAAAATACAAATCTAATTTAAAATAGTTAAAGCTGAAATATTATAAAGGTGCATTTTAGATTTTCATGATACTTAATTTAGTAATTATCCACAGTATTCCAAACAATTAATTAAATAATGTAGTGTAGTGTGTTAGGGTTTTTTAAACTAACCTGGCTAGCAACCATCATCAATGAACACTGCTATAACAATGCTGTATTCAAGTATTTAAACATGAGAGCCAACAGTATACTGTATATATACATTATCATTGTCACTTAATGTTATGTAAAATTAAGCTCATAGTCTAAGAGCATTGTAGGTTAAAAATCATATTAGATGCTATGCAAATATTTCAGGCTACCAGTCCATTATTACTTTAAAATCTACACTTTTTTAGTTTATTTCATTATTTAATCAGTGAGTCACAGAAGACTACACTATAATTTATTTTCTAGAAAATTGTATTGAACCAAAATGTACATGAATTAGATTACCAAGAACTACTTTTTGAAGTCAAAATTTATGGACCCTGTTACACCTACCCCTCACCTCTTCCTAAGTGCTCTAGTTGTAGTAAATTATGGCAACAAAATTCCTAGCATGCTGTCTCTAAATATATACAAAGAAGTAACACATAAGAATTAGGAAGCATGCAGAATAAGTGGGTATTTCATGTCAAAAATAGTCAACAAAAGCTATAAAGGTTATTAAACCACCACAGTACAGTCACCAGAATGATCATTGCAGAGAACAGCGCCCATGTTTAGTCCTCATATGACAAATATGCATGTGAGAACTAGCCCCGACCACCCTCGCCATTTTAGAGGGAAGGAAGTGACCAAACTCAAGATGATTCCAAAAGTAATGAAAACTTAAAGAAGCTTAAAGCTTGGCAAACCAAATACAGGGCTAATGCAATGTATCATTACTTTGGCCCTGTACATGATCTAATATTACTAATGTACTAACCTTCACTTATTAGATCATCTCGGACAGGGTTTGTTATTAAAAATTGATTACATAAAAATTGAAGTACAGCTACACGATCTTCAACAGATGTAAATGGATATTCACATGAATTCAAAATATTTGCCACATTTTGGTTAAATGATTTGTCACTCTCTACATACACCCTCAAAACTTCAGGCCAAGTCATGACATCCAATAAAAATAAAGTTATGTTTACACTATCCTTATGGTCTAAAGGACCAAAATGGGTTTGTTGTGCATCTTCTTCTCTTAATAAAGCTTTTAATAACATAATATGTATTTCAATTAAAAGGTTACTCTGATCTTCACAGCTTATAGCTGCACATAAATCTTCTAAACGGAAAGGCGATAACCTCACAAGATGCCTAAAGTGTCTAAGAACTTCATAAATACCAACTACTTGTAGCACTAAATTATGAGGAATAATTAGATCATCTGAAGAAGCAGGTAGTTCCAGTGGAGGGATTTTACGTTCCTGTTGTAGCCATAAAGGGTCAGGGCTAGGAGGTCGTATTAGATTGCTATTAATTTTACGAGGTGTACCGCCTGTCGAACTGCAACTACTTATAGAAAAATCACTGTCGCTGGCTGCACCTGCTGCGGCTACACTGCCCTCAGAACTATCGCTAATTCGATCCTCTTCTGGATCTGATCGATCACTAAATTCATCTCCAAAGTCAGACCCATAATGATATTCTGATTCATGAAAATCAGCAGCTTGAGGATTGTATCCTCTCCGTGAATAAGTATTGGACAAACCTCCTCTTTTACTCTTATGCGTTTTTCCACCTCTTTGTTTTCTAGTACTCCGTCTGCTTATATCACTACCCTGAGGAGACGACGCCCGAGATGCCGATGGTGTACTAGCTAAGGAACTAGATAACGCATTTTGCACTTGTAAATATTTCGGTTTCTTCAATAAATGAAATTGAAATTTTCTATTTTTTTCAAAACTTCCAGATTTCGGAGGCCTCCCGCGTTTTTTCGCCCCCCTTCCCGACATCATTACTATCAACTGTCAATTAACTACTATTTCGCACGTGTATTGCAAACACATTTTTGTTTACAAAAACAAAACCATGTACCTAATTGTATTTAGAGTCATCCTAAATCTAAAGCATTCATGGTTCCAACCGCATGAGAAACATACTACAATTTAAAAGTCATAAATATTATAACACAATTCACACAGTTTTTCACAATTATTTAATAAACATGTACTTCACTGATAACAGACAGGTGCGAAACTTTTATCAAAGAAAGAAGACACCAAAATCGTAATGACGCGAAATGTGAATAGGTACATGCAATTCTGAAACGCTCGATGCTGTCTTCTCATTGGTCAATAATCAGTCCGCCATGTCGTTTTTGTATCTTGTGAGTTATTGAATTTAATGCCAGTAGAATACATTTTGGTATTCCATATTTTAAGCAAATATTACATTAAAAATTATCGACTATAGTAGGATAAATTACAGCATACGTAATAAGACGTCCGGAACAATTATCAATTGCGCCAGTATCACTGTAATACTAAAAAAAGCAAATAGTTTCGATTTGCGTCGTCGGTAGCCATTTTCTTTCCTCAGTCAAAGTGTCAAAATAAATCCTATTATTTTTAAAAGTTACGTAATAAGACGTGTTTTGCACCTTCTTATTCACAGATGTGCTTTCGTTAAATATTGAATTTTTAATTTTATCTTATATTTAAGTATTAAACTTAATATTAAAAAAAAGGGTTGTAGAAAGCGGAATATACTGTACCAATATTAGAGGACAAGTCATGACAGTAAATATGTAACTGGCAAGTAAAACATAAAAAATAATGTGTTTCTGGCGGGAATTGTTATTTTGGTGTTTCGGTATTTATAACTTATTTATATTACTAACTATGCTGTATCACACAATCTATATTTCTTGTTTTAACATTTAACAAATATAAAAGATTTTTTAAAATTAATTATCATGAAGATCGAATTGAAATCTCAAATAAATTCAAAGGTATGGTTAGAATCAAAAGTACAAATCGCACCAATTATAACATTAAAGATCGTAATTAATATAACCCATCGTCGAAAGATGTTTGGAAATGAATAGCGTTTGTAAAAAGTCATCTTATTTTAGTTAAACCGGGCAAACGTTCTTCCGTCGTGTATTAATTTTTATGTATCTTATTTTTGGTGTCAATGGTAACGTAAAGAATTTCTCACAAATATAAACTTTGTAGTTAAAATAGATAATTGACCGCATTTTTGTGCGGAATCCAAAACACTTTTTTAAAATAAAAGTAACATGTTTTAATCCTTGCATGAACTACCACTTGTTAATGAAAGTAATATCAAAGTTGTCCAACCATTTTTTGGAGTTTGACCTAAACAAACACATAGCTATAGATAAAAATCTTCAACTGAGTTTGGATTCAAAAATATTGAATATCGGTCTTTCATAATCCATTAATGTCGCCGATGAATTCGAATAGTTTTGAAATAGGCTTAGTGTGTTTGTTCCTTGTGTGGTCCTTTGCCCTAACGGAGAGGTTACATAGTTGTCGTGAAGAAATGAAGAACAAGTGAAGAACTTTTCCTGCAGCATACTTTAGGTTAACCCTATAATACGAAACTGCCAGTTGAGGAAGGATATAGCGACCTAGGCGTTGATCCCACTGCCGTTATGAGCTGCAGTAAAATCGCGGAGAAATAGAAGTGTTGATAATACGATTCACCACTGTCCAAGCCCTAAGATCCACGGTCGACTTTTACTCAGCGGCGGAAACGTAGATGCGAACCGCCACAGTAGACATGGAGTTCTTCTTTTCACATCCTCTTAACCCTTATGACATCTGTGTGACAAATTCTATAGATTTTGTTGGGAACCTCTTTCTATCTTTCGTGGTCAAAGTTTGGTCGCTGGAGGAGACTAAGACCAGATCAGCCACAGAAAACCTGGAAAACTGCCTAAGGTGACAGACTAAAGATTCCTAGACAATTTGAGAATTAGGGAAAGCCGGCGTACTCTATGCTTTATAACATCTTTCAAGGCAAAGAAAGGACAAAACAGCAGGTGTGCGAAAGCGAGGCCCTATCATAAACAAGCGAAGATAAAACATGACAGGAATTTGAATCAAAGTGCAATTCCGACTTGATATTTTCTTGTTCCCGCGAAGGCAAGACGAAGGGAAGGTAATTTCAGATTGATATTATAGTAACGTGTAAATGTTACGAGTGACTGATGGTTAGAATGTTAGTAGTGGTAATTAAATTTCAGAAAGAATGTAATAATCGTATGAACCGTTTAAATCTTCTAATGTATGAAGTAATTAAAAAAACCATAAATGTATTAAAGTATTTTAATTATTTTATTCCATTGTCAGTACGCATTGAAAGACACAGCGTTAAAAGTTTATAATCACAACTACTGGAAAAAAGTAGTTTCTTTTGTTAAGAGAAACTATAAAAATTTTCTTTTATGCTCATTAATTTGGTTTTTATTTTCAATTCAAACTTCAATTTAAATTCAAATTAAATGTGTAGGGGTTATCTATGAACATTTGTTTTAAATTTTACATAAAAAGCATGGCATATATTTTCTTTCGTATTTCACCAGATATACGAGCTATAGTGTATATATCTATGGGCTGTACTTTGTAAAGCCGAATGTCATTTTGAATTCTTGTAATTGAACCTCAAAAGCTAAAGCTAAAGTAATGATCGGTCTTTAATTTTTTGGCGGAACTAAGAATTTTCTAATAAAAATGTATCATTTAAAGACTATTGTTCCAAATGAAGATAATATTACATTACCACAATGCATATATTACTTAAAAAATCCGAATAATGATTTGAAAATTGGCGAAGAAATTAATATCAGTGATCAGGTTAAAAGGTTTCTTAAGGTTTATTTCAACTTCATTAATGTATGCGTCAATTAATTTTGGATAAATTTCTCTTTAATGTACAAAATTAGATCTTTAATAGAAAAATCATGAATATATACGATTATAAGATCAGGTTAAGGTTAAGGCAAACAACTTATCTAATATTTAAGTTTTTGTTCTCATTTCCAGCATAGCATTTATATTTGATAGTAAATTGATATTTATATATAATTTTTAATTTTTTTTATTCAGAGGGCACCAAACAGTTCTCTGGTTGAATTAGAATATAGACAAAATCTGTTACTACAAAAATTGGATGTTCTTTATGAGAGAATACAAGCGATAAGTACTTCATGCAAAGTAGATGTTATGCAAAATACCACTTACATGAACAACAAACAGGTGTATACTTTGTCACGTTTTCTAATATATATCTAGTATATCTTCCTTATTTTGTGGATTTATTTAAACACAAATTGTAATATTCATTATATTACAGATAACTATTCCTAAGGAAATTGTAATTGTATTAAACCCTGGTATACTGCCTAACTTCCTGGATTACTTTTTTAAAAATAATTCAAAAACTAATGTTACATGGCATGTACATTCATCGGTACCAAAATCAAGAAGTGATAATTTAAAAGAAATTGTTGAAAATAAATTAACATCACTCAAAGTAGATGCACAAACAAATATAAGGCTGATATATAAATCTGGTAAGTGCATTTGATATTTGTTTAATCTTTAATTGTACACCTTATGACTAGGTTACAAAGGATAGATTTGCGTAATGTGAATGATATTCTCCATCACAATCCTTACATCAATTGTATTTTACGTACTTAAAACTCTTATTAATTACTTATAAAATATAAGTTTATATTAAGAGTTTCGCTTGGCTGAGTCTGAATCCTAAGTTACTTTTTTTGTACAACCATGTTGATAAACAGGCATATGGCCCATCTGATGCTAAACAGAGTGAAATGGATAAGAGTTACATAGCAGTAAAGTTGATTTTTAGTTTTTTTTAAAAAATTATAAGAGTTTATAGTTTGGGACTACAAAAATAGGGGCTGTAATTTACAGTTTGTCAATTTGGCAATCCAAGCAGACCATGTTGATTACTCGCAGGATTATTGTGAGAAACCAATAATACAAAGAATTCACCATAAATTTTATACCTTAATGATGATTTTATATAGTATTCTTTTTATCATTTAATTTTAAATCTTAAGTCTCTGTTTTGTTCCTGGAACACCTTTTATGTCTCAAATGCACCTATCCAGTTCAGTCAATATATTTTTACTAATTTAAATAAATATTTCCGGGACAAATTTCACGCAGTACTCTGATCCCTAGACATGTAACCAATCACCTGTAGTATGGATTGTCAGGGAGTAATATACATACATGGATATTTTTAAATAAGTATTCAAATATATATTAACAACTAGACACAGAACAAACACAAATGATCATAATGTAAATGTTTGTCCTGAGCGGGAATCGAACCAATGATCCCTGGTGTAAAGTTAGCGTTACTACTATACATCATAGTACCCGTCAGTGTTGATTATACTTTTGAACAACTATTTTCTTATTTATCTTTACATGTATTTTAATACTACAAGTAAATATGAATATGTAAAAAATGTGTGGTCATTTTAATTTATTAGCCTAATTGGACTGCTCTTCAGTTTCAGCTTCAGCAGAATTAATGACATCTCCACTGCATTTGCCTATTATCGGTGTTGTAAATATAATACGCTATCTTTGTTTACTTTTTCCAAGTATCATCCAATATGATCAAAATGATCATTATGTTGACAGTTTGCTAGATCAATGCTGTTTACTTGAAAAGGCACCAAAGAAGAATGAGATTGTAAATAAAATTTTTTCACAATATGAGACTTGGATTTACAATAATGAATTATGCATTGTTGATATAGTAGCTTATATTGTTGTCAAATGGCTAAATATTACAAAACTAGTACCTAAAACATGGCATGATAAGTGCAAAACCAGGTTTTTTTAAAAAAAAAATAGGAATTGGTACTTTGTCTAATATTTAAATTATTTTATATACAGTTCTATATTAAAATAAACCTAATATCTCTTACCACAAACAATACAATGTAACTGTTTTTTATGTGTACTTCTTTAAATAAATTTAATGCACAACGAAAATTTTCTTTTATTTGTTATTTTACATTTTTTGGTCAATAAAAAATTAATTAGTGCGATAAAAGTAGTTTTAGGTTACTAATAACAATGAAATGTTATTTTCAAATACAATTTTATTACTGCTTTCTGCCTTACTTTTTATTTCTAAAGATTATTCTATAAGGGTGTCCCATAAGTTTCTTCCCTTTTTTGATGTAAAATGAATGCACTATTTTTTGTTTAAGGTTGAATTATTATGTTATATATGAACCTAGAAAGGTTCATATATATATATATAGAACAGAAGTTCTATAGCCTTTTTCCATCTCTCAAAAAGTCTCATTATGCCCTCTTTCCAAAATAGTTCAGGCTTACTTTCAAAATATTCATTTAGATACGTTTTCACTCATGGATTTTTTTTTATCAGGTAACCTCCAATCGGAGCCTATGTTTGCTTTAATCAATAACATTCATTCCAGTTCTACCTTGCATGCCTCTTGAGCTTCCATTCTTCATAATATTTTCCTTAAAACAAGGGAACTATGGTTACCTCTTCTATTTATTTCCTATTTCTAACTTATTTTTCCTACTTCTACTCTTTTCATATTTTACTTTTATTTCTAAAACTTAAATTGGGGGATAAGCTTACTTTATTTCTACTGTTCTATCCTCTTATTATATCTGCCTATTGTTCCAATGTTTTCTACTATATGTTTATCTTATGAACTACTGTCTTCTCTATTTTTTCCTACTTTGTTCATACTTAACATTAATATTATCATTATATTATGTAAGCATGTTTATCCGCTATATTCTTATTTGCTACTTTCCTATCTTACAGTATTCTGCATCCTATTTTATTATTTGTCAAGTTTGGGTAAGAAAACCTATGTTATTTAAAATATCAAAGATGTTCGCCAATTATTTAATCCATTTTGTTGTTTGATCGTAGTGGGCGCCGGATCTCGCGGGTCACCATATTTCTTGGATCCAATCAACGGGTCGCATTCAACAATATGCTACCGTTGATCGCGCAACTTCATCCCGTTTTTTACGTACCGGCAGTCGCGACTGAAGCTATTGTGTTCGGTGTCAAAGTTACTTGCCCTCACACAATTCCTACTTTAATCTTGGTGGCACTCCCGCTAATGCGTCGGGGCATTTCGTTTTGATGTGCGGTCCTCCACAGTGGCTGCATAAGTCGACCGATTCGGTGCAAAAACGTTTTCCGTGGCCGAAACCCAGACAGCGAGTGCACTGCACCAGCGGCGTCTGGTCTTCGGCCCGGATACGGTGCAAGTCGATGTGCACGTATACCCTATCCACTATTCTTCGCCATACTGTTGGCGACGTACTAACCACTATGTGTCCCGCAAGTGGATTTCTAGCACGCCTTCTGTATTTTATTTCTACTCCCCTCTTCGTTGAGGTCGCGAAAAACCTCCCGGTTCTGATTCCTTAAGGCTTTCAGTACATCCTCATCAGAGTTAACTGCTAATATGTCCTTAAGAATCAGAAGCGGGTCACGGTTCTTCACTTCCTCAACGGTGAGGTCCGTTCCCTTCTTCCCTAGCTTTTCGTTAATCTTGTTTCCTTCGGCAATCGTGCCGAAACCCATAATATTTTTTCCGTCTTTTGCCTTCCTTACCCTTTCAATTTTGATCCATCCTTCTTAAGCGTCCACTATTTTTCTGACTTTATCTAGAACTTCTTCCCCTGTTTCTATCTCCGTTTCCGATGAAACCACCACTGAGTGGAGGGTATTACGTCCCTCTCCTGTCTTCCCGACGCTAGACACCATCACGCTTGCGTACGTCGGGGTAGTGGTACGAGTCATTTCTTCTCTATGCAACCTCAGGCTTTCGCCTAACTCCTCCATATTTTTACTGCACCGCTTCATCCTTTCCCTAGTTTCTTGCATTATTTTATCCTGCTCTTCTAATTGTAATAGTTTTGTTTTGCTCCGCCCTTATTTTTGAGGTATCATTTCCTCCGTGTCCCGTCGCTCCTTTTTCTCCACTTTTGTCTCCTTGCCCCTCTCCGCTAGTCCCCGATTCACTGTCGGCGTCTTTCACAAGTTGGTATAGTCGCTAACTGCTTTGAAGACGGAGGCCTTCGTCTCCGTCTTCAAGTTCTTCATTGCGTTAAGCATATTTTTGGCCGTACACAGTAATGCTCTTGCCTCGACCACTCTGTTAGCATATTGCTTTTGTAGTGGGCTGATCTGTGTAGGGCTAGATATTCCTGCCGGACTTGAGGTGAACTCGGCGGGGGGTTGCGTTGGTTTGACGCTTTGAGACTACTACTGCCTTCTGGTCCAGTCTTGTTCATGTAATTACTTTCGTAGCACCAGTCGGCACAGCTCGCTTTATCATGGTGGGGGTAGGGTCGGTATTAACTGCTTCCCACTCATCTTTACTCAACGTTACTTTCGACGATCCAGTAGATCCAGTAGAGGACCTACTGTCATTGTTTTTCTTGACGGGGGTTCTGATTCCCATCATGTTGGAAGTGCCGATTCGTCCTTTAATTTCGTCAAAATCACAATAATACGGTCAAAAGAACCGTTTATCTTGGTCACCAGGACCAGTCACTATACTAAACAAGTAAAAACAAACAACACAGGCCGAAAAACAGCCACAAACAATCAAGATTTTGACAAAAACTGTCAAATAACAACTATAACAGTCAAAACTCAGCAGATATTGCGTCTACAAATATGTAGACTCAGTATTGTCGCTCAAGCAGCTGACCAGACTGCGCTCAGAGCAGTGATAGGAAGGTATCGATATACGGGTCACTTATGGATTTAAAAGATTTACCACGGAGAGAATTTTTTAAGGAGAGGAACAAGTAATAATCGGATGGAGCAAGGTCAGGGGAGTATGGAGGGTGAGGTAGAAAGTCCCAATGAAACTGTAATAATTTTTTTACCTTGTGGTCAACGCAACTTGCGGTATAGAGTTGTCGTGATAGAATACCACATATCGTCGGTTCGCCAATTCTGGCTGTTTTTCTGCTATGGCGGCTTATAGTTGATTCAGTTGATTGTAATATTTGTCAGCATTGACCATATGGCCTCGAGGAAGGAGCTCGTAATACAGTATACCTTTCCAGTCCCACCAAATGGATATGAGAACCATCTTCGGATGAAGCCCAGGCTTCGCAACAGTTGAAGGTCTATTTTCTTTAGACCAAATACGTTTTCGATGCACATTTTCATACAAAATCCAGGTCTCGTCTCCAGTGACAAGACTCTTTAAGAAACGATTTCTTTCGTGTCGCTGAAGAAGTAAATCGCATGTAGAAATGAAACTATCTCATGGAAACTGTATCGCGAATTTTCAGCTAGCACAGTCTTGATAATATCCGTATCTGTCGTTGCTGGGCGGCCGCTGCGGTCTCCATCTTTCAGCTCGAAATTGCCAGCTCTAAATTTCCTAAACTAATTGCGGACGGTCTTAATAGCCGTAGCACCACTCCCGTAAATGGTGCCAATCTCGTCTGCAGTGTCCTTTGCACTATTGCCTTTTTAAAGCAATGAAGCATAACATGCCGTAAATGCTTCTTTTGGTTCTTCATATTGAACTATCTAGATTTTTTTTTTAAAAAGACTGTCACCAACGAAATATACTTTGAAAGAGCTCTGGAAAGACTGAAACCGATGCCATAAATGGCTAAGAGATAAGCCTGCATGTTTATCAACATAGCCAGTTAGAGTCGTTCATAGCGGGACGCGGAAAAAATTTATGGGACACGCTAATATTTATTGTTTTAAAAATCTATGAGATCTGAAAAATAATATCTATATTTTATTCATTTAAAAATATCGAGGACCCCTGAGAGATGAACCAATTTCTTTGGTTTTGTAATGTAACTCACAGAATATCAATTAAGAGTAAAAAATTATTTGTTTAAAATATTTTAAAAATTATTTACTATGAGACTTTGTTGTTCTGTTCGAAAATATTGTAAGCTTGTGATCAAGTAATAAGTCTTAAATTTATAAAAAAGAATGTATCATCTAATTCAGGTATCCCCAAACAATTTTGGATAAGTGACTCTTTTCCAAAATTAATTGTTACCTCAGACCCCCATGGCCGAATTACCTACTTTTAAGATCAACCCCCTTAATCCTAATGGTTCGCTAACTTAGTTTTTTCCACGTAACACAAACAATACAGTACCTATCTTGAAAGTTTTAGATAAGAACTAGTGTTAAATTAATAGGGGTCGATTTTTAGACCTCATCGACCCCCAAAATCAGTTTTCGTTAATCTCGACCCCTAGGAATCCGATATCGATCCATCGGGGTCGATATCAACTACTTTGGAAATCCCTGATCTAATTGCTTACATAATACAAGTAACTTAAATTCAGACCAATGATCCATATTTGATTAGTAATTATACCTATAAATACTGTTGTATATTATACTGTTACCTAAAAGTATAAGACGGAATACCATGTAAGAGATTTTTCTTGTATTTTAATTAGCAGTAAAGGAATAAAATACAATTGTCACTATTTTCATAGTCTCAAGACAACCAATAGTCTGAGGTTCTTAAGGAGGCAATCGAGTTTGGCAGCGATTATCATCAGCATGCTATTCGATCTGTGATGTAAGCGCGGCATCATGGACACTACTTTTTTGTGCATTATAGCGTGAAATCCGTCCGTATGATCTTTCGCAAACGCTCTACGAGCTGCAGCTCCATGACAGCCTCGACAACATCTAAAAGGCGTTGTTATATTATTATTGTAAAATAAATAAAAATTTATTACGATTTTATTATTAATAGTAAGTACGAATGATATTATGAATTCTTCTTTATAAATATAGAAAATAGTTATGGTTTTGATTTTTTAAATATGTATGAGGATAAGGCGTGTTTAAATACTATCTCATTATTTAATTGAAGGGCCCTAAATAATTCACAAAATTAATTTGCCGATAGCTTGATTAAAAGAAAGGAAATGTTAATTTTATTTAGAGGAAATCGTGAGATTTAATTTAAAATGTTGTTTATAAAACATTAATTTTATAATAACGAATCAATCTATTACGCCTTTCTGTAATAAATATTAATAAAATTTAATGATATTTTTAATACAAATTGTAAAGAAAAAATAGTATGTACTATCCGAACATAGATGACATTTAAAAAAAGGTGATCTTGGCAAGGAGGTTATGTTTACTGCTTAATTTTGTTGAGTCAGATCAAATATCTGCAGATTCATTTTCAAGTAATAACATCAACAAGAAAATGTTGGTGACTCTGAAAACATTACAACAGGTCTCTTTTCAAATAGAAATAGATCCTGAAGAAACCGTAAAAGCTCTCAAACTTAAGATTGAAGTGGAAAAGGGTAAAGACTATGCATCAGACTATCAAAGGCTTATTTATGCAGGAAAAATTTTATTTGACGACAATAAGATAAGCACATATAATATCGACGAGAAAAAATTCATTGTGATTATGGTCACTAAACCAAAACCTAGTGATACACAGGCTTCGTCAACTTCTGCTCCAGAAGCGGGAGAAAGTGCTTCGACAGAAATAGG
The DNA here is from genome assembly GCA_018245475.1 of Pharmacophagus antenor. Taxonomy (NCBI): domain Eukaryota; kingdom Metazoa; phylum Arthropoda; class Insecta; order Lepidoptera; family Papilionidae; genus Pharmacophagus; species Pharmacophagus antenor. The sequence continues at coordinate 13,864 of DWQX01000383.1, read as the reverse complement.
AGACAGTAAAGAGAAAAATACAGCTGCGGATATTCCTAAACCGCCTACTCCTGCCGAGCCTGAACACGCTCCAGAGCCCACTGTACCTGTAGATCTTGATTATGAATCTACAGTTCAAAGCATCATGGATATGGGATACAACAGACAGCAAGTGGAACAAGCTTTGCGCGCTTCATTTAGCAATCGGGAGCGAGCTGTAGAATACCTAATCACAGGAATACCAGAAGAGTTATTACAAGAACAGGAGGCTGAAGAAAGTTCTGATGAAGATCCATTAGCTTTTCTTCGTGAACAACCACAATTTCAACAAATGCGCGCAGTAATTCAACAAAATCCTAGTTTGTTGAACACAGTTCTGCAGCAAATTGGACAATCTAATCCTTCATTACTGCAAGCTATTAGTCAACATCAGCAAGCTTTTGTAAGAATGCTTAATGAGCCTGTTAGTCCATCATCTGGTGCTGCATCTGTTGAAGAGAATGTTGCTGATAACCAGCCTCCACAACCAGCACAAAATGTTATTCAGGTTTCACCACAAGACAAAGAAGCTATTGAGCGGTTAAAGGCACTTGGTTTTCCAGAACATATGGTTATTCAAGCATATTTTGCTTGTGAAAAAAATGAAAATCTTGCAGCAAACTTTCTGTTGTCACAGAATTTTGATGACTAGGTTTTTTATTTGCATACTTATAACTGCAGTAAAATTATTGACTAAGAACAGTGTAATTAGTTGTTTGGAATTACACAGTTGTCATCAAGAGCCTAATACTAATCTGCTTTAAATATTTCATGTGTATTGTCACATTGAATTACACATCTTGTCATGGTTCAACATGTAATAAAATTCTATTGTTCAAATTATTCACTTGTCTAAATAAGTTGTTTTACTTTAAATTCCTTTTTTCCTTTATTTATAACTGTATAATAATCATAGGCTTAATAACTGTTCACATTTATTAAGCCTTGAATTGAATTTCCCCATTTATATATCTAAAAAGATACTGCTTAGGCTCCTAACCAAACTGTGAACTACCTACATCTATTCAAAAACTTCGCTGTCATAGTGTTACATAGACTTTTTGACTGTCTTCTCAGTTAACGCTATGCTATCTGGTGGTACCAAGTTGATGCCACGCGGAAACTTGGCGAAATGACAAATATTTTAAGCAATAAGTTATCAGTGATTAATCATTTGATTGAAGTTAGTTTATAAATTATATGTGTTTTAAAGAAAAACTGATTGGAACAAACGAGATAATTCTGGTACCCAAAGGCTCTAAACAGTCTTCATTATATGTTCGATCGGCTGTGTTAATAGTCATATCTTTAGTGTTACGTTTAACCACCGTAGTTCATCTATGGTAACATACATAAAATTTGTCTTCAGGTTTTGAAGTAGATAAAAAAGTCTATGCAATAAAAATATGCAGTACCTACCAAAAATAATACAGTTCATTGATAGACTTTCTTTTTTAATAGAACAAAATAGGTCCGGGATTAACCACTATCATACTTGGTATTAAGTGACCGTGTGGTGGTAAATTGCATACGAATCTAGGAGCAATCTACTCGCTCTGTTCTAAACAACACCTACGTTGTAATCGAATGGGACCACAGACACCGACAAATTCTTTGCTGGATACATTATAAACGACGTTGCGAAAATATCATAAAACTGCAGAGTAAACTCTCGAAAACACATTAAATAGTGAAATTTCGGCGAGGATTATGTTCACATTTTCAGTTTTGCAATATTTTAGTGCTAAAACCTGTGTATTTTTCTAAACAAATTTGCCGTTTTAAATACTTACATTTTATTTTTAACAATTTGCTGGTGAGCTGCGTCATAAGTTTTTTTTAAAAAACACCCTAATACACATATTGTTAGGAAGATTGGTGATCGATACTGATGTCAAAAATGCAATCAGTAATTTTTTTGTGTCTGTATGTGTACGCATGGGTCAAAAACTACTAAAGGGATTCGAACTTTGGTACGATTGTAGTCCATACTCCTGGGAATATGATAGCTACATTTAGTAATTTTGATTTTTAAATGTTCGTATAAGCCAAAGAAAAGTTTTAAAACGTGAGTAAGCACGCTCGCGAAGGTGCGGACGCATGTAGTTCATAACATGTCGGTTGCAGCCGCAAGTCAGATATGAAAAACTTCTCAATAATTCAAACTCCACCACAAACGTGGGTGGGCCAGAATCTAATATTCCTATGAATTAAATAAAATGCTGTTAGTTTTTAATGATACTAACAGGCACTTAAATTTAATTTATTTAGATTAGTTATTTGAAGTAGTGATAGATCATCAGCTGCAAGTATGGTGGAAATTCGGGTTATACGACTAGAAGATCGATAGATAAGATTTTACCGAAAATGACCTTTCGAGGACGTTTAACATCACCAAACACGCATATAGCCAACGTGGTTGATTACGGCCTTGAAAGTCATGGTTATTGTAAGATAAGGCTTGTTATTACTTGTGATGTGTTTAGTGACTAAAAATATTGTTTTAAACGCTGTGAATAAAAAAAAAATCATCCATAACAGTATTAAATCCGCATAAGCTCTTCAGAAATTGTTCTACACGAGCAAATTTATTTAAGCATCTATTTATCTATATCATAAATATATCTATACCTATATCAAAGTTCTCCAATCGTAGCTATTACCCCAATAAAATTAATTTTAAATCTAACATTTGAAATTTTTTTTATGGTTTATATGAACTCGTTTATTTCACCTTTTTGAAATTGAACTGATAAATTATTCAGGAGAAATAATGAAACAATTAATCTACAAAGTTGTCACTTTAAAACTCTCGTCTGAAACTGCAAAGTAGCAAATATAATTTATTGATCTAAACTATACGGAACTTTATGGTTAAAAAAAATTGCTAATCTCTGCTTTCTTCATCGCGACTATTACGACAATTGAATTACAATCTCAATGACGTCGTGCTATTTAACGCATTACATCTGAAGTCACCACTACACGTGAAATTAACATTTTTATTTTATTGAAAGCAACAAATGTGAAAGTAGGTATATAAACCCGTGGTCAATTAAACGAAGCTTTTGTGTACCTAATCCTTTTGTTAACCGAAGATGCACTTTTTTTTTACATGTGGTATTTATATTATTTGCGCATTACTTTCCAGTAATATACAAATAACGTAAGAGAATAATATTAGACATTTTAAACAAAGTGATGAAAGAACGACCAGGACGTTTTTCTACCACGGGTAAATAGATAAAAGCGCCTAATTATTTAATGTAGTGCCGCCAATTACTATTTATACAGTATAACATTGCATACGTTGCTTTGAGATGTAAGGTGTTAAATCTCGCTATCCCATTTATTTAACTTAGTATAGTAATGTTTGTGCACTACCGTTTGCCTGGCTGCTTGGCCAAACCAAGTGTTGCAGTTGTGTTCGAGACTGTCCGACAACAAGTATCTGTATCTGTCACTAGTATTCATATATATAACACCTTCAGCTGCTTCCAATTTTTATGAAAATTAAAATTAAAGAACTCAATATTACATCGAACAGTTAATATTATTAGTATTTATAAATAGCATAAGTTAACATAAAAAGCTATGTTGGTATAAACTTTATTTAATCTAAATTGAAAGGCACTTTCCACAATTATAATTAATTTAAACATCACTTGCCATGATAGATTGGACCACAGAATACTAAAATAGCATGGTATTGCATATAAACATTTTAAAGATTTTTTCATAAATATACCAATATTAACTTATCTACCACGGCAGATGATATACCACTTTATAAAACCTTAAATATTCTATATATATATCTCTGATAGTTAAAGTTACCCTTTCACAAAAATTACAATAATATAATCTGTGAACTTCAAAAAATGATGGCGTCGTATATAAGTGTCAACAACATATTTTTATGACAGAGAAGTCGAAGTGAGAATTATTGTTGGTGATATGCCATCAGCTTTATTATAAAATTACATTGTGTATATACAAAATAAATCATTTTTTATACACTACATTACTAAGCTATCTTTATACAATTTACATTATTCTCATCTTTATCTTAATAATTTTAAGGAAAATTACATTCCACTATATTACAATGCAATATGATATTGCACAAAAACAACTAAATATTAACTTTGGCTTATACATTACAAAAACACCAGTTAGTGTTGTGAATACTTAAGCATCATTGTGAGTCAATAAAATAATTATAGATGTATAGTTATAAATTCCAAAATATTTCGATCAATTGACATAGACAGTAACAAAATGTCAAATTATATAATAGTATACCCTCTAGATTAAGGCAAGTATTGAAGACTTTTCGACATTATACATATAAAAATGTCAAACCTATATAAATATTGAAAATAAAACTTATTGCAATCAACGTTTTCTTTTCAAAAACAACTACACATATTTATAAGAAAGCGATTAATTATATTAGAAAATGGCACAAATGTTTAAACTTTTCACTGTAGTAATGCACTTTCCTACAATTATTTTGGAATGGTACATACAATGATAAGTATTTATGGACATAAGAAATTAACTTTACGAAAAATATTGTCCAAGAAAACAAAACTATTTAGCATAATGTATAGTATGTCCAACAAGCGAATTAGTTATGTGCTTATCGAAATAACAAAAAAGTTTAAAACAAAATGTTTCAAACAATAACATGTAGATAAACATAGCTATAAACAGTGTAACATATATATTATAACAATGTTAAAAAAAAACACAAACCGATGCCACCGAATCATTTAAATATAGAATAAATTTAAATGAACTTTAATCTTTTCTTTCTTTCATAAAGAATAGTTTTATTGCGTTTTTCTATTTACATAAAATATACACAGCTTTTATTGACACTCAATGAGGGCACCCTGTATGAATGTTACAGTTGAAACTACCGAATTACATTTTCTTATAATATTGTCAAAGAATCAAAAAGTAATATTTTTTCGGCACCAGGGGTTTCGCACCAGACAGTACACAAATGTGCTGCGCCTGAAGGAATTCCCTATTTACAAACTTTACACAAAACTAGAAGATTTATGAATAGACTCATTGGTGCATTGTTGAATCCAAAATAAATGTCTATATGTAACTTTGTAGATAAAATATTTTACACAAATAGCAAACGCGCTTAGATATTACATTAGACGGAACCAAATGGGTGTTACTCCACACGCAGCATAAACTGACAATGTGTGCCTCATATCTCTTACTGGCAGGGCAGCGGCACACCTGGTTAGCCGGCTGGGCCTCATTCTGTTTTCTGTTGACAGTAAAGTTCTTTAAGGGATTTTAGCTCTTCTATCAGAGCTTTGTTCTGATTTTCCAAAACTGCAACTCTGTTTTCCAAACACTTTATGTACTCTTTTTTTTTTCGCCGACACTCTCTAGCAGCTTCACGATTTTTCAGTAGTCGTAATTCCCTTTTACGTGTCTGGTCTTCTAAAATTGGACCTAAAATAATAGCACGATTTGTTCGTTTCTCCTACAAAAAGTAAATGATATCCGAAATTATGTTTTATAAAATTGAACCAAAGCTCCGATACTAACCCGGCACATAAAACTGTCCGTCTTGATTTGTTGCATACTGAACAATAGCCCCTCCACCAGCGGCACCTGTGACAGCTAACGTGTGAAGTCCACTTTCCGTTTGCAGTGCACCAGCTGGAATAACTAATAACAAATACATTATTGTTATATGAACACGTAGTTATTATGTTAACAGTTTATATAAAGATTGTGCTTTAAACTGAATCACGATTTGCATAGATGATCGTCAGAATTACCTGCATTATATCTTTTTCTACTTACCCAAATCAAGTAAAATCAATACCTCAGGCATTGTTATTATATTTAGCGATACAAATACGTGGTAATTTCGAGCAATTGGATACATGATTAACACCATTTTTGATGATTATTTTTATCGACACTAACATAGTTGATGGTCCTGCATGAAATAATAGTTATTACATTTGGAGGTCGTGTTTTGGATATAAACCGGAAGGGTATCTTCCGTAAGGATGTTTTTATTAAGGAAAAGTGCTCGGAAAAATCTGAACCAATCAGTAGCGAACGTTATACATATTGTATGAGTATAAAGCGCCAATACAAAAATAAAAGTTTGTAAATAATTAATTTTATGATAGAAGATTATTCAAAGTGCCGCCAAATTGAGTAGTATAGGCCTAGATTGGTGTTCATTCTTGGCCTATACCCTGGAAATTCTTGTATAGCTCAGGAGGACAGAAAAAGAGCCACAACCGAGAAAGGGACGTAGGTCGCGGTAATGTGAGAGCGTTCCCACGTCCAAAACATTTTCACTACGTAAGACGAAGGATGCAGGGCCTCTTTCAATAGTAACTATGTATTTATTACTTATATCGGACATTTATTACCTATTCATATACTGAATATTTCTTCTACTATTTATATCAACACTTGTGAAATGGTTCTTCTTCGACGCCAATGCATTATTTACCACCAACTTTGAATTACTAATAAATATAAAATACAGTAAGTTTACAAATGCACATAACATTAATTCAGCTTAAATAAACTTTTTTATGCCAATCTTTATATCTATCCATATGAAACATAACACTAATAAATCAGAATTTTATTTGATCTGTTTTTTTCATTCCCGTGGTAAATCTTTCTTATGGAGTATATTTATTATTACATATCAGCAGTATCCACTTCTACCGCCAAGCAGGAGTGCCCAAGATTACATTGTTCAGAACAGAATTGTTAAATCTTTTGAAATTACTGTTACTGACAAGACACCAGCTGGTGATGAACGTAATTAAAGGAAAGCGCAATCCGCCGCTTATCTCATAAAATCTAAAATCGTACTTTTCTGTGAAAGCGACGTGCATATGTTATACTTTAATTTAGCAAGGTCCGAAAATAATATAATTCAAATTATTAATATTAATTCACGAATTAAAAACTAAGAGCAAAACTAATAATTTTTAAATTCATTTGTTGCCTGCACCTGTTTCAACGCATTCTTAACTGATGACGTAAGAATGAAGTAATCGTGATGACGTCATTCTGCCATAAATTCATTCGTTAACGATTTAAAATAGTACATTACGTGATGGTAAATGGTTGCTATTTCATTTTGTTTATTTAATATAAATATTTATTATTAACTTAATTACTTTTAGTTTTTTGAATTTCCAGAATAACTAAGAAAGTTAAAACACTAAATTATTGTTTAAATCGTACTAGCTTTGAAAATCTATTTAAGCACTAGATTTACGTGACCCGTCATTTTTACGGAACAAGTTTCGATATTAAAAATTTTATGTATAGGTATGCGTTCGACATTATTATTTTTTAAATATTTTTTGCAATATTGCTTTGTATTTATCGTGCAGAACAAGAAATATAAGGAAACAATAACGAATCATCATACCACAGGCTCGTAAAGAAAATCATCAAAACGCGTCTGTAAATCTAGTGTTAATGAATTAAAAGCCAATTTGTTTTTAAATTATTAGATTAAATATAATATTATTTTTGGTGAGATTTAATATCTTTTATATAATTCCCACCATCTCATGGGTTGGCTTGGTAAACAATATTTATTTTAAAAGGAATTCTGTCCATTGTGCTTTAGGCTAAGACTGTATAATAAGGTTTATAAAAACAATTTTTCCTATTAGAAAGTTAACAACCACTGTGAAGTTCCCAAAGCTACTGATGCAGAATTCATATATAATAGAAAAATATATATTCATAATAATATACAGAAATTTTAAATCATGTGTGCAAAAAATTTGATATCTTAGATCTTATTACTCTATGTTACATCCGATTGTAACCATTTCACTGTGTGTATACATTAAGGCAAATTAACAATGGAAAATGGTCAGTAATATCAATATGAAATAAAATTAGAACAAATTTCAAGTTGCAGAAAACTTGTCCTAGGCTATTAACCATGAATAGTGAATTATAAACCTATTTTTTGAAACATAACTGAAATATTATAAAGAAAAATTGTACACCATTTAAAAGTTGGTAAAAAAAATGATACATGTATTAAGAAGAGTATCAATGTTATAAACCTTTGTAACTGATAATGGATAAGAACAGGTTAGTGACGTAAATGTCAACACACAAACAATGAGTGTCAGTGGCAGTACATTAAACTGACCTGGTGCAAAGGATAAAGGAGATGACAGCGACACTTCATTCTCGCATCCTGGTTTAGAGCCCATGCGATTTTCTGCAATTATTACCATGTCCTTATACTCCTAATTGACTTGACTAGTTACATGGTTTTCACTTTAAGTTTGTTTACAGTATTAAAAAGCACATCACCATACCTAATTGTAGAGCTGTCCACTTTGTTTATTTTCATTAAAGAAAAAAAAATTGCAGTTGCGTCATAAAGGTAGTCAGGTATATATAAATATATATTGCCTTTCACAAATAGTCAAAAAAAATCATTAAAGTTTGATTCTTAATGTTTTAAGTAAAATTTATTAGATTTAAATCATTATATAAACATAAAATATACTCCAATTCATATAAAAAATTTAAAAGTTTTAAGCACAATCTTTATATTTTAAATAAGTGAATATTTACATAATTATATACACATCAAATACTTTTTAAATAGGAATCAACTTACCAGCAATTTCAGCTCCTCCAAGATCATTCAGTATTTTCCTGTATGATGGACGTCTAGTTAACATTTCACGATATTTTCGTTTGGGACTTTCATCATCACTACAACTGTCATCACTGCAAGACTGTCCTTGTGTACTCACTACAGTGTTTGGTTCTGGCTTAATCTAAAGTTGAAAGTAATTTTCGATTATAAGTGTGTTAAAATTTAAAAATACACATCAGAAAATTAATTTCTGCACCTGTAAAGATTGTAGTGTCCCCTGGGTTGTGTGTATAACTGAACTTGGTTTACTAAGAAGTATAACATTTCCTTTCGGTACCTGCACAGATTGTATATTAGAAGCTGTCTGTATAACTGACTGTTGATTTGGTTGAATAACAGACTGAACCTGTAATATAAATTTAAAACATTTTCTAACAATTCCTCTTTAATGCACAATTAATGTGAATATGTTGAAAAAGTGAAAAATCAAAACTATACTGTTTAGTATTAGAAAACAAACAGTAAACATCAAAACAAACACCTGGGCTGAGGGAGCTTGCGCAGGTAAGGTGAGCTGCACAATGCTGGTAACGACGACATGTGGAGCCGAAGCGCTTGCAGCAGGGCTAGCGTTCGACAAGGGATCCGTAACCCCTGTGCCGCCAGAAGTGCCGTTTTCTTCCACAATTCCGTCCATTCCAACTAAGGTCACCTAAAATATTCAAGGTCACCATTCTGTGCATTCCTTGAACTTTATACACTCAAAACTTGTAAATACATGTTCAATTTTATAATCTGGTTTGCGTACAACCACACTGTTGATAAAGGAATCCTAAAACACATTATACTTGGAAAAATTTCCTTTTGCGTGTGTTAAGCCTACACGCAACATATTTAAAGGTCTTATAAATCGGACGTACTATATAAAAAGATAATGACGAAAGGAATGTTCATATTTATGAACCCAAATTGTAGCGACCGTGACAGGCCGCAAGATGTCTTCGGTACGAGCACTCACCAGTTACGTATTCTTCGTCACCGTATATGCTGCGTCCGGAGTGGGCGAACGGGACGGTACGTAGTAGCCACGTCAACTGCGAGAAGACTCGTCACTGGCGGAGACCTATGATCTTGTATGCGTCATAACAATATGGCCGAAAATTGTCAGACGCATGCGCTTTGCGACCTTATCATTTATTTTGACAACGGGAAGTAGAAAAGTCAAAAACTTTAATGACATTATAGACAAAGCTTTTCTAAACCGATCTTTTTCACGACGTTATGACGTTAAATGTCTCAGATTATTAACAATTTTTGTAAAAAAAATTCAAAAATCATAAAACAATACTGAATGTTAATCAAATCCTTGGGTAGAAAAATCTTTTGTTTCTCATATTAATGTGTTTAAATGAGCTGTATAACTTATTAAATTAAAAACAGTTGTTAACAATTGACTAGCAAAAGATATGCTCATATGTAATAGATTTAAAATCTGTTTATAACACTCTTACGAACATGATCTTTTAATGAATACACCTGTTCGTCGTTGTTACTTTGAAACACAAGATATACATTCAATGTTTTTAAGTAATAATAACGATAGACAAGTGCTGCGTTTGTGTTAGCGAAGTCATTCCTTCTCTTGTAGAAGTAGAAGCCATGTATTTTTAATATAACTTACACAAGCTGATCAATCTAAAAAGAAAGAAAAATATTTTCTGGTCATAAGTTGGGGGAAGAAAATCTTTACCAAATTTTTTCCCACGTTTATAAGATACTCAAAATATTATCTGCAATAAAAATCATTGCATATAAAGTTCAGTATAAAAAAAACTTGATTAATGGCAATCACAAATGTCACTGTCAACCCATAACAATGTTAGGCTGTATGAAGATCTGACTGAAGCCGCTAAAATCATATTTAATCTGATCGAAGATATAAAAAAAAAAATAAAAACAAAATTTATTGTCATATAAATAAATATAGAACCTTATTTTATTTATGTTTCACAACTTATTAATACAAATATGTCTAAGAAAGTTTTCTTTAATAACAGTTTTCATAACTTTTCTGATGAAGTAGGAAAGGCATATCTTGACGATAATTTTACAAAGGTTCGTATAAATAATATTAAGTACCGGTATAAGTGTGTAGTATTTTATATATTAAAAACTTTACTAAGTTTAATAGGAGATAATCACATTTAAGTAACATTTTAAATTAAATAAATAATGTTTAATCGTTTTGCAATAAATTCAATTTTGTAGAATAAAATTTTGCTACTTCAATTAAGGTTAAGGTCTCCCTAGTTAGTAAGACAGTAAGTATCAAATAAAATCAAAAATAGTTACTCTACTATATGATAGTTTTCATAATGAATTAATAAATATGTAACAATATTTCACTACAACATTAAGATCTAATCTATCTTAAAAAACATGCTAAATCGTGGAGTATAATTGATGTTTATTTTAATAAATTATTTATTTATGATAAAGGTACATGTAAAACATAATACTTTGTGTAATAAATAGTCCAAGTCAAATGTAAATTTAATTTGTTGAAGATCTCCAAAATATTTGACAACAAATTGCAAGACTACATAAAGAGGAAGTTAAATCTATTGACAACAAAAATGAAAGATGACATTATGAATAATGGAACAGTATACACAGGGTCAGCAAGTTTAGCACTTTTCTATCTTAGGTGTTTTATGAAAAATAATGAATCAACTGATGATTATTTAAAGGTTAGTTACGATTAATTAGACTTTGAAGCTGCTATTAGTTTATATAAATTTAGCCTGGTGTATTAGCCTGCTGATAGTGTGTTAACACTTTGGAGGCAAGTCTTGGTTGAGGCTGTCACTCAGTAAATACTGGCTTAGTTGTGCATGAATTTACTCCCACTACTGGCTAAATTTTCACTATGCATTGTGCTGTGATTATTCTTTTTGTTAAAGTAATGGAATTTTATTGATATTTACAGTTTATTTTGTGTTTGTTTTACATAATTTATTGCCTTATTAAATTACATTCATGAAATAAATCTAAGGAAACAGTAATAAACTTTTTAATATTTATTTAGAGTGTGGTATCTCTCACAACAGTCACCCTTATGTAGCAGAATATTACAAAATTTACATATGAAACATGTATGACTTCTTATCTTCTTTGATGCACATACTCACATACTCATCAGGGATTCCCAAAGTTCCCTTGGGGTTGATATTGGTTTCCTAGGGGTCGACAGGTAGGTATTGTATTGTTTATGTTGTGTTACGTGTACTAAGAATAATTAATATTTTTGTTGGAAATAGCATTGTTGTAATAATGTAAACTCGAGTTCGTACAAAATGAAAAATTCGCCAAGTCTGTTTGGACAAGTTTGTGCAAGACAATGAGTTCGAGCGTGTCTTTTAGGAGGATTTTGACTTGCGCCCTATTTGATGCTTACGCAATTTAACACGAACAAATTCATGATGAAGTCTAAACATATTCCTGATATTTTACTATTTAACGAGCTTGTACTTAGGTTGATAGTTCATAGCTCACGGATCACCGGATTCGCGAGCCAGTTAAAGTTTATAGCAGAATCGGACAATAATTTAAACGGCATATACTGTGTGAATAGCACCAGCAAAGTGCCTCCGTATGAAGTAGAAGTAATACTCGCCGGTGTATCTGTTAGTATGCAAGTGGACACTGGAGCTAGTTTTTCCCTGGTTAAAGAGCGAACATGGCGTAGGCTCCGTTCAAACTTAACTTGCGCTACTTTGCTTCCGGTCGTTGTTGTATTGCACACTTAGACTAATACACCGGTAGAATTACTTGGACAAATAACTCTGTGTGTATGTTATCAAAACATTTCAAAAGATTTACCGGTTATAGTAGCCAGAGATAATGGACCCAACCTATTAGGTCGAGACTAGCTTAATCCGCTTCAAATTAGTATGAATATTAACTATGTGACAAATTCGGAGTTATTAGATATGAAAAACACATTATCTAAATACAAGTGTCTTTGTGGAGGGTCTCGGTTCCTATAGAGGACATCCGTTTACGACACACTTGAAACCGGAAGTTATTCCAAAATTCTTGAAGGCACGCCCAGTGCCGTATGCAATTAAACGGAGAGTGGAGATGAATATAGACCGTCTCGAAAAAGAAGAAGTGTTACGACCCACGTCATTTTCAAAATGGGCTGCTCCTGTGGTCCCAATAGTGAAAAAATTAGGAGAAATCAGACTTTGTGGGGACTACCGGAGCACAGTTAATTTAGCAACGGAGTCAGACACGTATCCCATGCCGACAGCAAACGAAGTGTTTGCGGTAGTGGCTGGAGGCAGATTTTTTACGACTTTAGACCTAGATAGAGCATACACGCAGGTGGTAGTAGATGATGACACTTCAAAACTTCTAACATTGAATACTTGCAAAGGGTTATACACGGTACACCGATTAGCATTTGGAGTAAAGGCTTGCCCAGGAATTTTTCAAGGTATAATGACATCTTTTTTGGCGGGAATTCCTGGAGTAGCTGTTCTTATCGACGACATTATTATTTGTGGTAGCACTATGATGGAGATGCAAAAGCGTTTAGATCTGGTACTGAGAAGAATTGAACTGGCTGGTCTACGTCTCAACAAAGCTAAATGTCAGTTCGCCAAAGAAAGGGAGGAATTCTTAGGTTATGTGATCGATTCGGAAGGTATCCATACAGCAAAAAGTAAAGTTGACTCCATTATAAACAGACCCGAATCGAAAAATAAACGTGAACTGCAAGCTTTTCTTGGACTGTATAACTTCTATGCGAGGTTCATACCGCACAAAGCGACCATATTAGAACCGTTACATCGATTATTAGGTTCTTCTAAGATTTGGACATGGATGGAACGGGAATAATGTGCATTTGATACGGCTAAACGTCTGCTCACTTTTGATCTAACCTTAGTACACTATGACGCAGATACACCACTCATTCTAATTTGTGACAGTTCAGAGTATGGAGTAGGAGCAGTATTGGCACACAAAGTAGAAAACCAAGAACAATCAATTGCTATTGCTTCTAGGACAATGCATGCACATGAACGGCGGTACTCACAGTTAGATAAAGAAGCAGCTTCAACTATGTTCGAAATAAAGAAATTCCACAATTATCTCATGGGTCGGCATTTCGAGATA
>DWQX01000382.1:0-44870 GCA_018245475.1 Pharmacophagus antenor | reverse complement strand
TATATATATATATATATATATACGCAAAGACGATAATTAAAACCCCATATTATCACCAAACACAAAGTTCCACGAACCGGAATTGCAAACGGATATGGCACATACAAACAGGAAGTGAAAAAAATATCATTGCTAAACATTAAAATCTTTGGAGACATTCAATTCACTATTAACTTATAAACAAAAAATAGCCCGTAAATATTATTCAATAAAAAACAGTCGATATGTCCACGAGGTGAATAACCTATAATTATTTATACGCGATATTATAAGGACAACGGTAACTGTAAGGCCCGGGTTATAAAATGAGTAACAGCCCGGGAGCAGGCTACCAAAGCACTAGGTACATTTAAGCCTTGATTTACGGCGTCGCGTGGCGACCCTTAGAGGTCTTAGTCCTGCAGGCTTCCTTTGAACTATAGGATGTAACCTTTGTATGTCTAATTTATTGATTTGTTGAACGCTCGCATGCTTTCAATGGAGGATAATGGACGATAAGTTTTCAATGCGTTGCTTTGTTCTCTTCAATACACAGTCTTGTTATGTTTCTATTTAAATTAACTAAATATATATTATTGTGTAATCTTCGATTCTTCGTTCTCTAGTTGTAGGTCTTTCTTATTTGAAATCTTCTAAAGGTTTACTACTATTATAAGTACTACTAATACTAATAACTCAAAGCGATGACCATAATGCGATGTTTAGAAAACACCAAGAATAGCCTAAAACTTGTCTCGATATTTTGTCATTAAAATAATGTAGCCTCTAAAGAAACATACTTTTCTCAGATCCGTTATATTTTTCCCTAGTATACATTCTATCGACCAATCTAATACTTAAATGTCACATGTTGATAAGTAACAATGAAGCTGTAGGTGGTGAAACGTACTCGCCTAATACTGTGGCTATCACATGACGGACTAGAGGAAAACACCAACATTGTAGTGGGGGCAGACTAATATTGAGGGTAGTGGCTAGCCAAGCGGGCCCGAAAAAACCCTACTATCAAAACAGACTACACTATCCATGTGGTCCCGGAAACCGATCTAGGGTTTCCGTGTTATGTCATCATGAGCACGGTCAAAAGTGAACAACGAAAATCTCTATTTTAAAATGGCTGGATCGCTTGCTCCGAACCGAGGAACATATAAGATTGCTACACATAAAATAAACATCAAGTTGCCATTCAGTACGCTCTTAACCCAAATAAATTAATACGACTTGTAAAATTCTTCGACAAGAGAATTGCAAAATTTCATGTAAGTAAATTACCAAGACGGGTTATTAAGGCGACAGGTTCTATTAATTTTTACTACATATTGAAAATTTCTCATCCCGCCAACTACTTATACAATGATTATATTAAATTAACTCGACGTTATTATTTAATAAATTATAATTCATACAAATTGAATCGTTACAGTGTTAATAACTTGAATTATAAAATTTGTTACGTAATTAAATGTACCTACTTAGTGAAATAACCGTATGTATTATTAATACTTTAAGACATGTTCATTTTTATCATATAACAACAAGGTAAATAGAGGTTGACTTGATGCTAAATCATCCACATGAGTTTTTATCATCAGATGCGCCATATTTAAGTGCCTCCGTGGCGCAATGGTTTTCCGTTTGCTTCTAACAACGTAGGTTCGATTCTTGGACAATATGTGTATGCGTTGCGAGTCATCAGAGACCAAAAGTGTTTTAGGTAAATACAGTTCTTTATCTACGGCCTCATTGGCACTCAACATCAGGTGACATAGAAGTCAAATGTTAGCGTTATTACATTTTAAAAGTAAGCGCAAAATCTGTTTTACAAGCTGGTCCAATTAAAATGTATTATTACGTTATTTTAACCATAGCTATACAGAGATTCCAGATCTGTTGAATATTGTATCAAAAGAATACTAAATCATGTTTCAGTTTTAAAGGGCATAGACTAATATTAAATTTATAACACACCTTTTTTCATTAAACACAATTTAGACCTGATCATAATATTTTTTACACTTTTTATTTTATGTATTTATTACTATTTATAAATGGAGGATATTTGCTGCTGCACAGAAAAATATATATAATTATTTGCGTACAAGATAAAAGATTTATAATTATACCTTTCCTTTGTTTCCTTAACTGTATTTTATATGAAATCCTTAATGGATTTATTTTATATAAGCTGTAATTTCTCCGTTGCTAATTAAAAATTAACAAAAAAATACCTGAAACATTTTAAAAATAAAATGGCATTTCATTAAATCATTCTATTCATTTAGTAATTTTAAGATTCATTGAACGATAAGATGATATCAATTTATGTAACTAAACATACATCGATATTTTTAAAAAGCTAACGTTTAACTCAAACTCCTTTTTTTTCGTTCTACGATCGTGTAAGGCCACTTGCCACTCAGTAATAATACCTCGCGCTAAGTGGCAAGTACCGGAGCCCTTTCGATGTCCGTCGCACCGCTAGCATGAAGCGAACCAGTTATTTAACCACATCTATTACTTGTCGCGACCCGTTTGGCGGGACTGCTAAGAAATTACATGTCAAATATGGACCTGCATACAAGAGCGGCTCTATAAATATGATTTCAATATTCCAATTCTAATTAAATAAATACATTCATAATTAATGCGTATTGATATAATTGAATATGAATGAGGTTTTGCATTGATTTCATAACCGATCTCGTTTACGTCTTTTTCATTGTTATTAGGAGATATGAATAGGATAATAAATACTTCGTATATTATTTGTGTCTTTAGTTTGTGACAAATTAGCGTAATTCAAATCCTAAATGTTGGTTTAAGTTTTTTGTTTGCCTGCGTGTTGTAATCGTTTACTGCTTGCTTTGTAATATAGAAGCTACAGTGTTATTCTGGGGCCACATGATTAGTGAAGTCTGGGTGGCAATAGAATTTTTCTTCCTGGCTAGCTACCATCCTGTATCACAATCCGCCATCATAACAGCACAGTCATACATGTGAGAGACCAAGTATTATGGGCAAGTTCACTTCATCACCTACAGCGTCAATATCACCTAACATATGCCAATTGAGGTCAACTGTTATCCCATTGAGAGTTAAATAAGTGATATGTTAACTTTAATTTCTACCGTCCTTGCCCCATATGACGTCGAGTACAAGTGATATGAACGAAGTCAATGTGTTATCATAAACACCTCTGCAATAGGTAGTTTATATTCAAATTGTAATGGCGAACGAGAAGATAAAGTAAAAACTGGTTCACCTTTTAAAAAGCAAAGTTCATTACATCGCCGTACATTTCCTAAATAACTTTATGATAATTTACGAGTTGGGCGTCGCTGCGGATGCATGAGTCGCGCTTGTAAACGTTTAAATTCTCAATAGTTGTTATAAGAAAAATTGTAAATTACGTACATATAAGATAACTAAACGTCACTCGCCCGCTTTGCTGGACTAAGTGAATCCTTTATTAATAAATACCGTTAGCATAAGTAGCGATAAAAAAAATCAAAAGATGAAGCTAGTCTTTTGTTTTTATTGGCGAAAAAAAATGGTCATAAAAATAAAATAGAGATTAAAAGACGAGGGATATATGGAATTAAAAAAAAAACCCTACAAATAATTATTTCGCATCGAATGGTTATGATCTCATATCGATTTATTAAGCGTTATTTATTTGACGTGTTTGCGTCTTAAACGAAAATAACCGTATATTTAACAGTCCTCACAAATGACAGTTTATGATTAAATAAGCCTCAAATTTCTTAATTTTACATCGACGCGTCATAGGATTCGAAAACGAGCGCAGGACAATAAAATCAACTTAAAATTAATACATAATTGTTACATTGAACTAAATTGAAATAAAAATAAAATGATTTTCATTATTATTGTTAATTGAGCCAAAAAATATGAGAAAAACAATAAAGAATATAAACAAAAAAGAAAACATAGATACAAATTATTTGTAAGCAAATAGGACGTACCTATTAATTGAAATAATAAATATATACTGACAACTACTGTCAACGGATTAACTATTAATATTATGAAGTAATTTCAAGGTTAATAAAAACAAGGGATCGAATGGTTTAACCCACCCGCTCTGTCCATTTCGAAAGTTGTCTTAAAGCTTAAGGCTGAATTAAGCGCTGACCATAACAAAAAGCATAATCCTGTTGTGAACTATTAACGCGTGCCGGGTCAATGATCTGTTGACATTTGACACACGAATGTCAAGGTGCGCGCACGCATCAACATTTCCTAGAACATGCGCTGTTGACAGACGTCATTCTGCGCATGCGCAGATCCAGTTCGAAAACTCAAAAGATTTACACAGCTTTGCTTCCGCGTTAATTGTAAATTACCCTGAAATTAACACCCACCGCTAAATGTCACTTCAAACCTGTATTTAGTTACTATACTGAAATGAGATTGTTTATGTACTCGGGCAATTATTTAAATACACTTGAGAAATTAAAGTTAATGAATAATATACATTACGTAGATAAGTCGAAATTAATTTGAATTCAATTTTTATCTTACAGTTTCGAAAACAATTTCTTGTAAAGCATCGAGACGTTATTATGTTTTCATTTGTTGTTTTCTATTCTTTCTTATAAAATTTGTTTGCATAATTCGATTAAATTTAAAATTCGAATTGGTGACGTCATGCCGCTATTGTTTTTGTAAGTTCATAAACTGACTTATAAATTATATCAAGTTATGAAAGCTATTCACAACATTTATATCCTACACATTTTACATATTGGGTGTGCTGTCGCACTCAACACGTGGGTCGCCGGATTGACTTCTGACCGAATGCAAACAGTATGCGTCATAGTGTGACTCATAATTGTGTTCCACACAAATTTCTATACTAAAATATTTCTTAACAATAAATTGTTTTAGTTTTTTTTGTAGACAAAGACGTTAGTTCCCCTTGACATCTTTGCACGTCATATGCAATTTTGCACATGCAATATGCATCCCATAACCCACTTTCTAATTTACGCCGATATTTCAAACTGCAAACGTCAAATACGACAATTTATACCGCCGACGCACAAAACATGACACGTTTTATCCTAAAACGGAGGTATTGTCGGATGAGATTATGGTATATAACACGCACGGCTCTAAGCCGCTCATTATTATAGGGCTACACATTATGAATAGGATATGAATATATGATTTTCATTTATAATATACCAACTTAAATTTCCTGCCAATGTATGTAATAAAAATTATCGGCACGAAAGTTATTTCCACGATGTAGCAAACCATACATGCATAACATGCTTTTTCTTTTTGTGGCAATAGCTCAGTGGTTACAAAAAATAGAATGAGTTTGTATTTTGCTTCTAAGGTTAACAGTCAGAGCTTACATTATATTGTACAATCAATGTCCACGGTTTTCTTTCTACACTATTTGTAGTCTCTGCAGTCTAATCAATGTATAGACAATATCTTCTTTATATTTGAAAGATTACAATCGAGAAATGCAAAATATCGCAAACTATTTTAACTACATTAAATTTTGTAATAACCGAATTGTTTGCTACAAATATAAAGATTTGAATTTTAATAGACAATAATTTGACTTGCAATCTTTTTCATAGCAACAAATTATTAATATATAAAATCGTAGTTCTCCAGCTTTTTGATTATAAGAAGGTATTATAAATTAAAACTGTTTTAATTAGTTTAGAAAGGTTAATAATATTGAGACATAATATAATTTATAATAATATGTGCATGAACAGTGTTATCCTCATCATGAAGAAGATAAGTACTGATTTCTTACGAATACTAATTGATATTCCATAATGCTCGATTATAATGTTGCAAGAGTTGTGTCTGGTCTTGGGTGCCTTAATCAATAATAAAAAAAGTTTCGACTTCTACATACGTAGGTAGGCACACCGCTGGGCTGGCATTTATCTTGCATATGCTTGAGTCGGAGACGCGAGGTGTGTCCGGCGTGGGCGCGGGTCACAGAGGCGGGCAGGGCGCTTCTTAGGACACTCGCAGACAATGGACGGTGGGGCCAGTCTCCTTACAGCTGACGCCGCTTAGACGTGTCCCACATTCGCAATGGCTTAAGTTTGACAATTGAAAATATATTGGTAGTAACCATGCCTCTTACTCCAGGGCTCGCGGGCTCGATCCCCGCTAAGAACGAATATTTATAGGATGAAAATATCTGTTATGTTCTATGTCCGGTAGTGAAAATATATTTAAAAATATCTATAAATGTCTATCAGTCCCTGATAATCTATTATACAGGTGGTGTTAGCTACCTATCTTGGGAATTAGAGTATTATGTGTACAAAAAAAACAACCATGAAGGTTATCTAGCTATCAACTGCTTAAAAGTTAGTCATATTGTAAATCGGATCTCAAGATAGTTAATGTTTCGTATATAACAGAAAAGTTCGTTCAGTAATTAGAGTTCAGAAAACTAACTCTGTTAGACGAGAAACAAAATTTATGTCTAACTGAACGGGTAACTTATGAAGCAAATAAAAGACTTTTTTTTTTGTAAATATATGACTTTACAATTTTAGTTTTACATAAATAAAAACATAGCCAAAAACTGGTTACATAAATTCCAAAAACCGTTCCATAACTTATTACTGAAATCGTACATATAAAAGAGGACATAGAAAGACACTTAAGGAAATTTATTGTCTCAGTATTTTACTTGACATATATAATAGTGATACGAAATTTCTATCAAACGTCAAAAGGTCGAAACCAATAACAGCAAATTGTGACATATTTATGGCAATCACTTTTTTTTTACAACCAATCATTATCGAAACTAGCTACTGACCGGTCGCCAAACGAGCCATCGCGTTCCCAATCCGGCACATTCATACTAAACTATCGACAAATAACTCGTAAAAAAAACCATAAATATTAGACAAGCGTATAAATTTGAACCTTCTGTCATTGTGTCAAAGTTGGAGTTTAATGAATGGTTAATTAAATTAACGCTGACGCGATCGTTATCAATAAACAGCGTTTTCAAACGAAGCAACAGAAGCACATCGGATACGCGGGTAAGTGAAAGGTCCTAACGGGCGTCGGCGGCCGCCTCAAATGTGACCTTTACTTATCTCACTAATGGACTGCATAATAATCAACCACTCAAAATTCGCATTACAAACATCCTTCGGTAACAGCCGGGTTCGGAGACGTGGGAAAAAACTGCGCCCCTTATTATTGTCCAATATTTTATTTACATTACCTGGTATTTAAAAAGAAAAAAGGGTTAATTTTTCAATAAAAAAATAAAATCTATAAAACTCCCTCTGTATAAAAATTGCTATAATCTAAACTAATGAAGAGGTGATAACGTATTACCACATCTGTTCATCTATTTAAAGACTCAAACTAGTGAATAGAGGTTTTTGTTTTAATAATGCTTTAGAATAATCTATATTAAGTACCCACTGATACGATAATTAAATGAATAATGATCTAGCTACTTGAAATCCCCCATGTGTTAGCGAAAACGCTTTTAATAATATATAAATTTATTTTATTTAATTAATCTTGATTAATTTACTTTATAAATACTTTATAAATAATAAGCATTATTCTAAATGTAATTATTAATTAATTCAATAATGTTATTAATTTTGTAACAATCGGTATATGTGGATACTTGTTAAAATTATTTATCGAATTTGAAAGTAGCCTTATTGATTGAGAGAACAGGAAGTTTATAGCGAACATTAATTGTACAATTTGTTTTTAATATTTAAAGTATTCAATTCAATAAGTGTTTGTTTAATTAAGTTGGATTGTTAATACATAGAAAAATTGTCCGTTACATTGAAACATGTACTTACATATAATACATTTATAATATTTCACTTTTCATTAAAGAATAAAATCTGTTAATATTAATGAATAAATCAACAATGACACGATATGATTATTTTTTAATTCAATTAGATTCGCCATTAAATGGTTAAGTTAACTAAATGATGCTTTTCAATGGAGTGCAGGCAACGGCGAGCGACTTGCAAAACCGGAAATTTCATATTAATTATCGAAGCAACTCCTCTATCAATAGGAAATGGATAGTTATTGATTAAAAAAAACATATCGCTTTCTTTGGATAGGATCGGTATATTACAAAGGCCTCGTATAATTATTAAATATTAGATAATTCGACTAACAACAGCTTTTTTGTTTGTTAAACCGACATCTTTTTGTTTATATAAATAAATGAAAATTCTATGCATTTAAAGTAAAAATTATATTGTTTATTATCTGTAATATAACAATGACATTTGGTCCGTTTCTAATCTAAATCTTTTGTCTTTACAGGTAAAAATCTTTGTAACAACTGTGTAAAGAAACGGGTAAGTGCAGTTATGGGTACATCTGCGGTGAATTATACTATCCGTACTAAGCCAAGAGTAATTGTTTCTTCGCAAACAATGTAAAGAGATTTGAAAAGTAAACATTGAAGACATATTTTTAACGAGTAAAAAAATTACACTTCTGTCGTAAAAAATATTAGCATTGGAAGGGGTAAAAGTCCTGAAAAAAATTTACTATTAATCGGATATTTATTCTCGAACAAACAACACACGTAAAACTCACGCACCTATTTCTCTATGGTCGGTCAGACTAGAATTGCTTGCCTTATAGCATGGAGTCTTTGGTTCGATTATTGGGTCACATGAGTAGTGGGATCCGGATGGCGGTAGGGTTTTTGGGATCCGCCTGGCTAAATAACACTTTCAAACCACCCACTTCCTGCTGTTGTATATATGAGAGCTATAGTATTCTGAGCAAGCGCTATTCATCATCTACGATTACTAAGATTATTCATTCGTCACTTAACATCGTGTGAAATTGTAGATAAATATCGATTAAAAAGATTAAATGGCTCCGTTTACACGTTAATCTTTCGATAATATCACTCACGTTTAAAGCTCATTATGTTTGTCTTAATCGCTTTACTTAGTCACAGTTTATATTTACATAATTCGCTATCGTGATAATAAATTAAATAATTTACACTGCGGACACTTAAGCGTCTCCAGCACGAGCTAGGAAAGCCGAAATATCAAGCGCGCTCGACATTCTACGAGTGCCAAGCCTACGCTCTTGATAGGGTAACCATTAATTAATACGGAAGTATCCTGAATCTGAACAAATAAATGTTGCAATATTTCCTTTAAACATTTATATAATATTCATATAATTTAAGTATACGATTAGAAAAAAAACTTTAAATAGAAAGAGTTGGAATAATATTTTAAATTAAATTGCTATTATTATGACACATAATATGTTAAAAATATGTAATAATAATGAATGCCTATTTATAATAATTTGTATAAAGTCCATATAACATAATAATTTATCTTCCAAGTTAAATTAAGAATTTTTTTTATCAGTCATGAGTTTATTTTTGACCTTGATTTTAAGTGATATTAAGACCCCAGTTGGCCAGGCATATCCTCTCAGAATATTCTGAGTCTCGATGTATGACTGCTAGAACACAGCTACAACGTTATAGCGGCAGATTGGCATTGAGGATTTGACAAAGTAACCAACCATTGTAACCCCAGAATCAAGCACAAAACGTCCATTATTTAATTATATAAATCAAGCGATAAACCATTGCGCCCCGGAAGCATACAATCAATTAAAGAAAGTCAGTATACGATCTGAAATATGGTCACCCTACACCCGACCGACCTTCTCAATGCTAATCACTTGCGCCTGCGCACACAATACGACAGACGGACGTTACGATCACATACCGAGTCAGCGGCGCAATTCCGTGTCATGGAAACCCGTCTCATTTATTACTGAGCAGTGGAATACTCCGAGGGAAATTTATATTTTTATTGGTTTATAAAAGTAAACAGTATTGACAACCTAATATGTGAAAAAATACACTTGAATTACCTTGTCGTATAAAATGAAAGACCTCGTTCAAATCCTGGGTCACATAAGTGGGGTCAAGATCGTGGTAGAGTTTTTGTTAACAGATCTGGCTAGCTACTGCCCTAATATTGTCAATCACCAACATAAAAATAGTGTACCAGTAGTCACATAAATAATATTCACTATATTCTTGTTCATTAGGATTAACCATATACGTCCTCATTTTTACTTTATATATCAAATCGTAGTCAAATATTAGCTTATTTTTAATGTAAAAAAAATGTAAATAAATCTATTGTACAATAAATTCATCTTATGAATACTATTTATAGTGAATCCATTAATTCTAACACCGTTTAAAAACCGAAAATGTCTGCGAGCCGATAGTTACTTAATAATATACGCCTGTCAAATAATATTATAATGAGCGTGTTTATTACAAATACATATTCTATATTCAAAGCAGAAGGCTCTCCTAAACGTATGCACGCCCCCGCAAGGCCACCCAACGGCAATATACTAGTGCCAATAAAAATGAAGAACAAATTTTTTGAACGGCTCGAGAATTCCACTTCGAGTTGATGGAAGAGTACATTAACATATCGCTTAGAAACGCCAACGAGACGTAAAATAATTGAACTGTAAAGGCATTTTAGAGTGTTTTTTATTTGACATGTTAGTGGTGACATAGTTATGTCACCACTAACACAGTTGTATCGGTGAATTTATAAAATAATTAAATAGTGAAACTAAATTTAGATGTTGCTAGTATACAGTATTTCCGGCTCGTCTGTTTATCATATTTTTTGTAAAGTAATGTACAAATAACCATAAGGCTTCGTTAGGTATACCACAAGTTACTTTTTTTCGACCACTTCAGGCATATCATGGTTCAGTTTATCGTATTATGAATTTTGTGCAATGTTTGCAATTTTATTGCGTAATTCAATAAAAGATAACATGCTGTATATATTATTCATTTATTAACCTTTGTGTTTTTGAAACATTAATTCAGTAAGTTCTTCTATACACTGTTCGTCTATTTTATAGACAATCTATTAGAGTAAAGAAAAGTAATTAATAAGAAATGTTAATGAGAGTATCGCGTTACTGTCGCATAAACGAACACATTTCTACCTTTAACCTCGTACTGAAAAGGAAGTTTGTTATATTTTTAACACGAGTATCGTTTTAGTTTTTTTCTACGAAAAGTGACTTGATTAAAAATGTTTCCTTAATTTACGTAAATTTCTGTTGTAACCTTGGGAAGATTATCATTTCTTTTCTAATTTCTAAATGGGATATTTTTGTAATGAAATGCCATATCTATCAACACTGTTCTATTATAATCTACCCGCACATAACGTTAATTTTCATTCATTTACCTGATTAATTAATTAATTACTAGATGCATACCACATTACAATACACCAATCTATTTAATTATCAGAGTACGACCGAAAGAAAACGTTTTTTGTGATTTAAAAAATGCGTAAAAGCGCAATAGTGGAATTCGGGTTCCGCATAAATCGAGGGGCTGGTGTATCAATGTAATAATAATAACTAAAATAAACCATCTTTAACGTTATACATAATGCAAATGTATTGCTAGTAATATACATTTGAATCGTTGATTTATGTGCTACATTTCGCAAATAACAGTGCACCCTGTATACAGCGATACCCACGCGACTCGACCGGCTGCTTTGGCCGACAACCTGTCATATTATAAACTGGTATCATCTGTAACACGGTAGCGAACGCTAATAATTAATAAAATATATACTACACGAAATATACGCCGTTACTTTATAATTTACGGCAGCTGGATAAGAGTGTCGCATTGTCCTCGCAGAGAGCTGGCTATGCAGTAAATCACATCATGGCCTATAACGCATTGTTCTGAAGTGCGAACATATGAATATGTCAGCTTTTATATGAGCTTTTAAAATCGTTGCTATGCTTCATGAATGCGATAAACTTTTGTGAAAAGTTTTTGTACGCGTGTTCTCTTACGTCCACAGTTATTGAATTTATTGTGAAATTATTAGTAGACTCAGTGTGACTGCCTTCGCGACGCAGTGCTTTACCACTTCTCTTGTAACACGAAGATCTCGGATTTTATTCCCCGGCTACATCAGTAGTGGAGTTTGGACGTGTAAGTTCTCTACAAAATCACCAACCTAGCTATTCCTATCAATGTCAATCGACCACCATGACAGCATTGCTGTGCTCCGATAACAATACATATTAGGGCAAAAGTACTTTGGGTGAGAACGTTTCACCATCTATGGTGTCATTCTCACTTAACATTAAGTAAAATTGTTAATATAATCTACTTATACGAGTTTCAAGTAGGATCTACTTTCAATAGACTATCTTATTATTAGATAAATAGATATAATTTTATTGCATACCAAAAGATAAATAAGATATGTTACATTAAAATTATAAGTTTCTAAATTGAATATAGATGACTTAGACTATCTTATTTTTAGTTATTATTAAAGAAATAAATATAATATCAATTAATAGTTTAGTTGTTATGTTAATAGACAGGTAATAAGATATAAAAAAAGAATAATTCGCAAGCATTCTATTATATTTCAGAATATTTTTCTTATGAATATATTAGAAAAATTTACTTGAAAAGCGATGACATTTGTGAAACAATAAAATTTAATGACATTATCTGAATTAATAGAACCTTGTAAGCTTCGAAGGTAAAATTCGAGGAACCGCATTTAACTATTTTTATTTCTATTTTGAGAAACTACAACAAGGAAAAAATCTCTACGTGCTTATTGTACAAAAATTTTTATCAAAACGTTTCAGAAGATAATGTCATTTTCATAATTTCTGCGATAAAAAAAAATAATAATGAAAATAAAATTTAAATTATCTTCATTAGTGAACGACACTACAAGATCACTTTCAACTTTGGATCGACGTCAACTAGAATCCATCCGAGCTGAATAGATCCGAGTCCGTCATCTCGACGCATACAGTTGAACGGAATATTAATTAGCGGGTGTTATCGCTTTGAATTAATTTAATTATGTATAGGACGTCACGAGCGGCGGCCGGGCGCAGATATAAATCGATCGGTGTCACCGCGGGGGTCACGTAAGGTCGTATCTCCTATGGGCGTAGTTGTAATATCTTGATATATATAAAAATTATAATTTATTTCACCAACCGATGACTGTATATTGCGGGACAAAGTGTCGTTACCTCTGAACTTCGATGACAAATGCCCTAATTAGTATTGAAATTATTTTGTATATGGTATAGTTAAAATTTCTTTATTAAACAAAACCATTGTGGATAATCTCATTTAACCGTCGCATAGTTTTCTAAATCCAACTACATAAAATAATTAATGTAGTCAATTACATTTATATTACATTAACTGTAACGACAAAAATTTAGTAATATTACTAATGTTTTGACCGTCAGATAGCTTTAAAATGTTTATGTTATGTCTTGTCGACGATTGGTAGATTAAGTAATTAAATAGAATCAAAACTCTACTATATATAAAATAATAAGCCTTTACTCTGAACCTAATTTAAAAAAAAAAAACAATTTTTAGAGAAAATTAATTTTCCCTAAAAATAATGTTTTTTCGCTTTAATAATCAATTTTATTTTGAGTATGTAATACCTTGACCAAGGGACCAAAAATAAATAATTGTATATATGTATAATTATATTTCAGATAAGAAATCAACAAATATAAAGCAACGTGACGGAAATTACATACATCTTTAACATAAGTTTGTTATTTTACTGTTCCTCTATTTATACCTTTTGCTAACACTCGAAAATCGAAATTAAAATATGTAATGTAATATATTGTCATACGTAGTTAGTAAATTAAAAGCTTCTATTTCCTTTAAAAAGCTATGAAACAGAATTTCATAGTATTTCGAATTACGTATATACTACACAAATCAAGTCACATCCCGTCGTGTGATATTGTAAAATTTCGTAATGAACTCATTTTACAATATAAATATAAAACGATAAAATCCTGTCAACAGATTTCAGTCCCTTTCCTTTGTCGTGTAACAGAGTTTTTTAACAGTTCAAATTCGTAATACTAAGGCGGCTGTACCATTCGAGTCCGCAATGTAAAAGCTTCACATTCGTAACATTCACAACATTATATTAAAGCACCGAAAACGGCACGTGGACCGGACATCGGAGCAAATATATTAGAAATCCCCCAAACAAAATGAGAATCAATTCGCCGTTAATGCGACCAGCTACGAGATCACTACCTGTGTGTGTGTGTTTTTTTTTTTTTTTTCGTCAAAGGCATGATAACCGTCGGGTCGCGGGGCAGTGCGCAAGCGCACCTCGCTCGAGACGCGCGCTTTTGACCACACTCGATACCTGTTCCGAATCACGCGAGCACAACCTGTGCGGCAAGCCTGCGACTTTGACACTTCTAGTTTTTGATCGCTTTAGTCGCGATTTTTGGGACGTTGTGTGAAGGTAGTGACGTTTCGTTTATTATTTTAGTGATGGACCTGTTATTATTCTACGGTATTGCAAATAAAAATAACAATAAATGTGTGTGTAAATAACTATATGATTCATATAAATTAGAACCGAGTGAAACGAAGTGAAACAATTGCTTTATAATCACAGAATAAGTGTATTATCGTTTAATAATTTAGAACATATTGTGATGTACCTGAAAATGTATATAAAATCGGAGAGATTTTATCAGCAACCCGACAACCAGACCCTGAAAGATGAAGACAAATATTTTTCCGATTATGAAGAAGAACTGGACGATCGTAAGTTATATTATTTTGTACATTAGAGCTCATCATCATCTTTAGAATGTATTAACCTACAAATGGACTGTGTTAAATGAGTCTTACGAGAGATATTATAGATGTATAATAACAATACTAATACCAAAAAAAGTAAACCTGGAACTTCATTTTGGAATTATTAATTTTACTAATTGAATTAACAACATAAATATATATAAGCCAACTACAATGACTATCGGATAGAGCCTAATCATCAAGCCAGTTAATCGATATATAAGTATTCTGTATTGTAAATAGTGATCTATACGAAGAACAGCACAAACCATATAAAATAACTTTACTGAGTAAAAAAAACTTCATCTATTAATAAAATGGCAGTCACTTGTCAACCGCGTATAGTTTGTTAGGAACAATTCTTAATAAACAAGTAAGCACGAACGCAGGAATTAATGAGGATAGAATAACTAATCATGTTGCTTATTTAACAACGCGGACATATAATAACGTGGGCTAAATACTTAAAGAGCATGTCGCTATCGTTGATGTCGTTTGTGCGGGACGCGAAGCTTTGCAATGATGCTCAATTAAGTTACAGTCCCTGCATAGTTCGTTATTTGTAAATAATTAAGTTTATTGGTATTACGTTTTGACTTGTGCCCTTTATCTATTCCTTTAAGCTTATTACGTTGGCCTTGTTTATGTCTCTTTCAGGTATATTAGACTTGGAACAGTTTTATCATAACGTAAAGAAATAAGATTTGCTGTTAATATATACTTGAGACATATAATTACTATACATCCTTATTCATAACAGGTTTAATAATTTATAAATTTAAGACTTTTTTTACATAGGCATGCACATTTGTAATCAACATTAAAAAAATTAATGTCTAACGAAAAACTACACAATGAAAGATAAACATTAATTTGAAAACTGAAATAGTATTATGTTTATTAGAATTATTATTTTAAATGTATGCACGTAACTAATCAATTTGTACTTATAACTATGAAATAATTTACATGCATGTGTATAAGTGAAAAAAATTATTACTGAATTTTACCCGTTGATGTCGTTTGTACCGCGCGGCCCATGTCATAGGCATAATTAATCTTAACATATAAAAGTTTTCTTCGCTAATACTTTTAATATTATATCAATAGATTGATTCGTGTCAATCTATAGATATAATAATGCCTAATTTTATTCATAATCTTTATAAATTATAATAAATTAAGTGACAATGAGCCCGTAGATATTGAAGCGTCTTCACTCAGAATACTACTTATTGTCACATGTATGACTGTTGAAAGGGAGCAAAGCTTTTATTTCAACAGATTTACATTCAAGGTAGTAGCAAGTTGAGCAGTTTGTAAACCACCATCCCAACTCCAGTACTCATATGGCCCAATCAGGCACCCCTGTGCTACAAAGCAAACAGAAAAAGCACTGCGCCACAAAAGCAGTTATGACTATTTATTGTTTTTAATGAACTAAATATGCGTGTAAACATGAATTACAAGCTTGTAAATGAATCTTAAATGTTGCAGTATAAGTAGCAATTTAATTAAAAGAGTTTAAACGACTTTCAGTTTAGTATAATGAATACTAAATAATGAAAACAATAATCTCGTTTTTGTCATTGAATACATAATTTATTACATAGTTATATGAACAAGTAACCACCGTGGAAAATCCAAATACCTTGAGGGAACACGTAGCTTGCAGTTTTTTTTTAGTCCTTCAACCTAATACTTTCACATTTTTTCACGTAAAAGGTAACCTTCGGCGCCAAATCACAAACACAATAACCCTTGTGGCACAAATTAGAAAGGTTCCACAAAGAATGGCTGAGTTGGGGCCAATTAGGTGTAGGAGAGGGTCGCGCCGGTAACTTCAAATGAGGAAGGGTCTGTCAGATGACAGGTAAAAAAAGGTTAGCGAAGACCCAGGATTAGGAGTCGGATATTTGCGAACAAAAACTTCATATTGGGTAAAAATATTTAAACCAGTACAAGCGTTTTTTAAACCGTTCGTTACTAAAAATGTGTGTACATTTATTATCACTAATTGCAAATAAGTGGTGTTTATTAATGTTTTAGAATAATAAACGTACATAGATATAGATGTTATTCCTCCTTAAGTATCTATAGTACTCTTTAAAATTATTGTGTACAAAAGAAACATTAAGAATCATAATATTACACTTTCGTGTTGTTCTTTTAGAAGTCTTTATGATGTGAAAGTGCCTTTTGCTTAAACTATAAAATAATGTTATTAAATAAATTAGTGTTCAAAAACATTCTGCCACTATGTAGAATTTAATAACCATATATTTTTTTACATTATAACAATAATTGTTATGTTTACTTAGATTTTTACTTATCAGCAATTTTTGTATTTATAATTAATGAGAAACGTATTAAAATATTGAATCAAACTATTTATACTTAATCGTCCATACAAAGTAATCTGTTAAACATATTTTAAATTGTGCTTTATATATCAAAGCTAAATACAAATAACTTTAATAAATAACAGCGCTGTAAACTTTACCATCCCTCAACACAAGTACAAAACATTTCGTTTGTAAAAGAAGGTATAGTTACTTGGTTTATCCCGGGCAAGTTGCAACCTGCACAAGTACTGACTTCCATTATCTCGTAATAATAGATATACCGAAAATAGAAAACACAGCATTATCGACCGTAAGACTTACTTATTTCGTAGCAAATTTATTTGACAAAAGTAAATTCGTTTCTGCATAAAGTATTTGGTGCTTTTACAAATTCCGAGAAAGGACAGCCCCCAACTTACCTGACCATTAGGTAAAAAGCAAGTTACCTGACCTGCAATACTGTTATTTTTTTCCTACACAGGAAATCGCGACAAAACAGCGGTCATGCCGTATTGTGGGGTGCAAGGGATGAAACGTTTTGTGTTTGTGTCTGTAAAAGCCGAACAAAGCTGTTTAAGGAGCATAACACCGAGGTACGCCTCTCACAATGTACACGCAAACGGAGTTGGAGCTGACGAAAGGTCACTTTATGCTCGTCCTCAAGTAACTGACAACTTTGTTTAAATGTGATTTAAAAAAAGCGGATTTACGTCTATAATCATCGCTATATTGTATTCACTTTATATTATACTAACATTTCAAACACTCGTTTATAATAATAATTTTTATTTAATTTCATTTATAATGACCAAATTTTATTTGGTATTAACGTCGAAAACTTATTACACAACCTTGTATTTGCCTACTTTTAAATCAGTTTCCGAACTCTACTCCATGTCTATGTTTTAATTGTTAAAAAAGTATGAATCTATAATACATACGTAAATGTGTCTCTCATTGAACTACTTTTTTATAAACTAACCAACACGTAATCGCCTCAATAAAACAAACTATTAATAAAACACGCATTGCTATGGATCTGGATTGATATTCAACAAATCGGAACTAAAACGATCGGCCGTTGTTGAATAATTATTTAGCTAAATACCATTATTAATAATAATAATCGGTAAACAAACAAACGTGGGCTAAAACGATTCGTCCGCAACCGGTCGGAATATGCAAATGACGAAACAGAATTCATTCCGTGGCGTATCAAAAGAAACCTCCGATCGCTTCTCATTATCTTCATAATGCCGAGGCATCGGTGAATATTTTCGTCGAGTCAAGGTTAGGGTCTGGGTCAGTGTCAGGGTGGGGGAGGCCGTGGGACGGGGCAGGTCGCGCGCTCATGTTGAATCACCGCCCGGTCGAAGGTTCCGTGAACTTTGACATTTTCGGAAAGGAACATAAGTATAAATGCATCAATTGTCAGCGCTAATCGCTCCTAAAGTTGCTTTAATCTGTGCGAGACGACGAGTTTCTTCGAACATTCCTTGCAAACGGTTATTTTTTTCTTTTTTTAATAAAACGTTTGATGTTCCTTTTAAAGATTGTTTAATGTACAAATCACACAAAAAAATTGATGGTTCATTTTAAGAGGAACTATCAATCGTTTTGAGTGGTGATTGAAGTAATTAAAAACCTTCTAGCTTCGGATAAATTTTGCACACGCGGTGTGCAACCGGTGCCGAATGGGTATAGTGAACTTCCGAATGAGTTTAGTTCGGTGAAATTTTATTATAAGAAATACATGTGAGTACTTGCATAAATATACATACCGATATAAAAATATGTACCCGACGCGATTTTTTTTAAGTTTGTGACGGTTTAGTCTACAGAAATTATGATTTATTAATTTTAATGTACTATAGATAGAATAATTGCTTAAATGTAATAAGTATTACATATTAATAAATATCAAAATGTAAAAATGTATTATCAGGAGAAAAATTATATACGCTGTCTATATTTTGTAACTGCAAAACGTGTGTATCAACTTGGTGATAGCGTAGATAAATTTACATCGCTTCATTGCCCCTTTTAATTGAAAATTAATTAAAACACTAATTATACAACAATGAACGATAATAAGTATCGAAAATACTTGTATTTTTTAATTAAGCTACGCTCTGTCTATATAAAATACTTCGAAGCTTACAAGACTACGTGTACTAAAACGTTCGTTCGGTTCGATTCCCGTTCAGTAGAAACATTTATGTGATGAACATATATATGTGTTCTGCGTCTGGTTGTACCTATGTGTATATTTAAATATTTATTTAAAAATATCTTTGTATGTATATCGGTCTCTGATAACCCGTACTACAGATACTTAGCTACATATTTTGGAATCAAGATACTATGTGTGAAATGTTGCGATGGATGCGAATTAGGTGGACATACCAATTTTTTTGGTGGTCGGTAGGACTGATTTATGAAAATTAGCAACCTCACGCAGTTAATGTTACTTGCATTTTTTAAATGCATGTAAATGTATTTATATATTTATTTATCAAAGAATTTTATGTAAATATCTATTAGCATATATTCATATGATTTTTATCTTGAAGTGTAATCCTTAATTTTTGTTATTTATGTTTACCCTTAATTAATTTCATCACTGTATCTATCACTCAAGGTAGATTGGAAGGTAAATTCGAAAGGTATTAAGTTCATGTTACATTTTTTTTCGGTGCCTACGTGGCGCGTTGGCTTACTTGCTTGCTTTCTAATATACTAAAGTTCGAATCCTGGTTCACATGTGTAGTGGAGTTTAGATGATAGTAAGGTTTTTCGTACCCGTGTTGCTACTTAACACCCTCAATGACGACAAATTGACGCCGCTGTAACAGCATTGCAGTGTTCCAGCAGTCATTCATATGAGAGCCAGGCGTTT
This sequence comes from Pharmacophagus antenor, assembly GCA_018245475.1. Classification (NCBI taxonomy): domain Eukaryota; kingdom Metazoa; phylum Arthropoda; class Insecta; order Lepidoptera; family Papilionidae; genus Pharmacophagus; species Pharmacophagus antenor. The sequence goes on along the minus strand of DWQX01000382.1, from coordinate 24,856 downwards.
ATGCCCTATTTTCACTTAACACTTTTCCGACCAATCAGGAAGATTTTCCCATTTTGAAACAAATCAGTGTCCGGCCGATCGGAGAGATGTCCCCAATTTGAAGCAAATCCGTACTCGACTGATAGAAGAGATTACCCCATTTTGAAGCAAATCAGTGCCCGACCGATCGGGAAGATTTCCCCCCTTTTAAAGCAAATTAGTGCCAGACCGATCGGGAAGATTCCCCCCTTTTTAAAGCAAATTAGTGCCAGACCGATCGAGAGATTTCTCCCTATTTAAAGCAAATCAGTGCCAGACCGATAGTGATTTCCCATTTTGACTTTCAGCAACGCGTTTCTTGTTTCCTGTCATTGTTAACAACCTCGGCCGGAGATTTGTTAGATTGATAGATAAAACCGAACAGTTATCTGTAAAGTGTGCGGTCGGCAATGTGTTAAAGTCAGATTAAATTAATGTGAAATAGCATTGCCCTTAAATTGTTATTGAACGATAAAGAAATAGTTAACAAAATGAAAAAATATCGCTCAAGTCTTATGTCTTAAGGCACACGTCGGCGTCGGCGGACGGCGGTGGCTCCGCGGGTCGCGGTGCGGATGCTAATGCGGGGTTAATTGCGGATTCAGCCCGACCTCGCCTTTAGAAAACGGAGACAACCTGAGCGGAATTTTAAAACACCACCGGCCCCGCGCTCGCGGGTCTCAGGCCCCTTTAAATAACTCTGCATTAACGCTCACCTTTTATTCCGTTGCATTTGTTTGTGTTATAAAAGTATTTATATATTTCTTCTCTTATACTTTGAATGCAGTCTTCTTTAACTATTGTAATGCTGGCACGGACTTGCGACGTAACTGCTTTATATAACTAATATCAAACATTAAAATAAAAAAGAAAAAGTTTATTTTATTTTCTAATTTAAACAAGTAAAGAAAAATTAATAAAACACAATCATAATCAAAAAGGTGTGTATTCAACCAATTAGCTGTTGTTCAGTATTTTTTTTTTAATAACTTGGCAAAGAAACTTATGTCTTAAACTACATGTATCACGGTTTTTACATTTATACCTGTAGCATTTTAAGAAATAAAAAACAGTGTTTAATCAACACACCAAATTCCTTTCCATCCATTGTCTTGAAAATTACAAAACTAAGACGACTTTAACCTCTAAACTAACGGTTAGAATGCCATGAAATTTTGACACGTACCGTTTGAAGGTTAGTACTACCCGGAAATCATGAGTCTGTCAACAATGTTGCCATATATGGGTCACACCGGAGACTTTTTGAGCGATGTGTTAATGTATAACATAACATCGAAAAGTGGTTAAAGCTAGCAATATATTTGTAACTATTTCATGTTTTATTGCAATTGTGTATAAATATTTAGTTTCGAAAAATCACATCGAACACGGAAATTTATCGAAACACTTCACCTAACATATGACCTTAAATTCACATGATGTTAAGTGATAATTAGGCCTATGATGGTTAAGCGTACTCTTCTAAAATACTTCTAGCTCTTTATTACTGCCGGAACAAAGTAATGACGCTATGACCACATATTGACGAGGACGGAAGTCAGTAACGTGGATTCGAAAAACACGAGCATCATGCAAAAAACTACATTACTGATATTGCCTAGGAAACGAGCTAGACACCACTGGATAGGCAGTGTACTGGTGAACGGATGCAGTAAATATAACGTAAGTCGATAAAGACCTATTAATTGTCGCTAACACACTTCAGTACGCGTCCACAGAGCCACAAACCTACCTGTATTTATTACGTATGTACGTCAGATCCCTAAACCGGACGGCCGACTCGATTGTCGCCGCGCTCGTCCGGTCGAGAGGTCGTCAAGAGGTCACTCCAAACAATTTTTTTTTTGTAGCTCTAGCAAATGTTTTCCAGCTGAGTACTTACAAACTTCAGACCAAACGTCGATGCCACTCCTTGTGCCGGAATCTGTACGGTCCTCTTTACAGCTTGTTAACTGTTTAATGTTTTAAGCAGGTGTTGTGTTTGAGAGGCGTCAATATTTATTTACATCCGCCACATTATGTGAGCCGTGTACGTTGAAACACAATTTAACGGTACACCCTTAACTCTTTAAATATTTATAAATATAACATATTGTATACGTAACGTACAATGCTAAATTAAATTTATGAACAAACCCTACGGATATTTAAGAAACTCAAACTCAAAACACTAAGAAGAGTTTCTCACATAATGCCATTTTACTTAATATATATTTTAGACAAATTTCACATTTAAAGATTACTTCAATCTTTATAGACATCCACGCTAATACAAGTTTCTTCATATAATATGCTATTCATACCGCCAATTACATTTCTTTGTTATATGAACTGCTATATTTTCAATTTTGTATCTTTCTTTTATCGGTTATAAAAATATTATACAAACCAGTTTGGAAATTTGTAATATATTTATTCACGATCAGTTCTTTGATTGCCGTGTTAATTAATGTTTATATATTCCCGTTTTCAAATAAATAAATCTTTGGAGACGGGGTCAAGAACTTTTCACCTCACCATATGTTCTTTTCAAACGGACACCACGGATTGTTTACGACCGTAGTGTGAATAAAATGTGAAATTTACGTCTGAGATTCCTTCGAAACATAAATTTTCGATGCGCGTAAAGATGCGAAATACGCAGTATTTAAAAAGGAATACAAAATTTCGTAAAACAGAAGTGATTACGTTTGGATGGACTTTAATCGATATTTATTTGTTTACTATTTATACAACACTTTGTTATAAGTACAGAACAACTGGCGTGGCACAGCGGTTTAAATCCCGGGTTCAATCACCGAACCACGCGTGTAGTGATAATGGTGATGTGTTCCTAGCTGATTTCGGCTACAGCGGATGTATGCATTAAACCGCAGAGCTTCGTTCGTTGGTGCTGAAATGACTTACACATGTGAGTAGTAGAGTAGGATTTGTGGTAGAGTTAAAAAGAGAAAATATCTTTACATTACTAAGGGCAAACTTATCGTTTATTACTGGTTGAAATTCTCATCGCTTCCTCGATTAAGAAAAAAATACTCTTCCTCGCTACAGTTGCAAGCTGTCATCTCATTTCACGACACAACATCATCCCGACACACGTCAAACTGCAGGGAACGTGTCTAACTTTGCGTATTTATTTAATTATCTATCTACATCCGATCCCCTCGCGCTTGACTGGAACCTGACAGGCCCACCACTTGGCCGTCGATAACATTTTTTAGGATTCCGTACTCAAAAGGGTAACCATCGGAACCCTATTACTAAGCCTCCACCGTCCGTCTCTCTGTCCGTCGGTCAACGAGCTCTATCTTAGGAATTTTGATAGGTAGAAAGGACATTTTCACAGGTTATGTATACCTCTTGTCATTACAGCAACAAATAATATTGTAAAAATAAGAAAATATAAGAAACGTAATTTATTAACGTATAGGCGTTCATTGTAAGGAACCCCTTGCAGTGCAAGTCCGACACGGACTTGGTCGTCTATTACAAACACCCATTTGTCGTTGGCGCTCGTTCGCTCTTACCTCGACCAGGGCCGAACTTAGCATATGAAAAATAAAGGGGACTAATCACAGGACGTGTATAATTATCGACTTAGACACATTGGTAATTTTATTCGCCATTTCAACAAAGCTTTTTGTTTTAATAATCAATTCAGTGCTATTGAAAGATTAATACATGTATCAGAAATACGGTTAGATTGTAAATATTAAATTGTAATTATATTAAAGGGAAGCTACAGAATAAAAATAATATATATATTCTATATCATCTTAGATCACTTACATGATGCTGTAAATGTTGAACAGTGTTCACGCAGAACATTTGTCTCCTAAATGTATGATTACCGAAACAGCAATGCTGTTATGGTAGCACAAGGTGGTACCTGTCAGGCGTATTCGAAAATAATTTCAACATATTCAAATTCCAATACTCACGTGCGCCTGTTATAAGCGAAATCTGTTAAACTTTTCTAGTAAAACGTTATAGGGGGCTCATGTGAAATTTGCGAGAATTGTAACTGTACGATTTTAGGCAGTGCCCGTGCTGGTCTCAAGTCAGGTGCGTTCGCCCGCTGGCCGGCACCGGGCGGTCCGTGAGCACACACCCGCATGTTTACGCTTACCCATCAGCCACCTGCGTCGGCATAACGTCTGCGCATCATCTAGTGGACGGTACACACGCATTACGGAATGCTATTCGATTTGTGTGCACGTGTAGTTGACACTGCTTCAGTTTTGATTGCGTTCCGTCGGTTTTTATTTTATTTAAAAATATCGGCTGTCAAATATAAACATAACGTACCGTTCTATTATAGAACCAAGTAATCTATGTTCAATTGTATTCCCTATTTTATCGCTTTCAAGAGTCCTTGTACACAGTATGTACTAGTAAATGTTTCACGCTACTAAATGCCTTGAATCGATTTTCACTTGGTTAACATCGACACCTCGTAGTCACAGTGTCGAAGGAAAACGTGATTCACAAAATGTTTTTATCTTCTCTAAATAACAAATAAAACAAAAATACCTTTTTAAAATCGTTGAAAGATAATAACTTTATAGGGGTAAAAGTATTGATATACATATACTTTGAACAATATAATAGTTTTAATTAGTATGATACGATCAAAAGCAAATTTTTACACAGATGAGGTATCTATACAATTTTTAATACTGTTATGAAGGCAGCTAAACTCCTATATGCATCACATAAAAACACGTGCCACTCTTATGTATCGTCAGTAAAGATTTTCTTACTCATCGAACTACGACCTAGAAAAACGCTTACAAAATGTTTGTGATACCTTTTCGGTTATCATAATAACATTAACAATGAAATCAATGAGATCAATTGAATATATCAATTAAATTAAAAAAAAAAACTAAAATGAACTTACTTAATCAAAATAACTCGTTCTCGCGGACACAAAATAAACGTTGTTTAAGTTTCCACTAGATTTAAGAGTAAATAGAATCACGATTCCACTAGCGCTATGCATCAATATGTCACCTGTTCTCTGTCGCGCGGGAGGTCAAACCCCCGCCCACGGGCCGCGAGCGCGTGGCGCGCCGCGCTGAGTCAACAGTCGCAGCTCTGTTGATTTTTCTATTAAGCCCGAAGTGACATCGCTTGAGGTGTAATAGGGCTGTCGACCATTTGTATTCTTATCATTATTTTTAATAGTATTAAAGTATTTTAAATAAATTATACACAATAATTAGAACATTTGTTTTGATGTTAAACGTCATACGGCGAAAAAAAACTAGAGACTACAGCAGCACAATTTCTCCTGTTAGGCACGTGGTGCCAACATATATACTCTATATATATTAACTATAATTAAAAGCGCTTTTAGTCGTAGACTTACGGAGGTAATTGCCTGTACATGTGAATACTATAAAAGCAAAAAGGATCTATGTGAACATTCTAACTACCACTTCATTGTTATGGGTAGGCGTAATGCTTACTGTCCAATCAGTCTTCCTCATCTCACTGCCTACGCCGTATAAAAGAAAAAAAATCTTTTTTTTTTCTAAATAATTACAAAACATACGTAATAAAATTACAGCCTCATCGGAAATTATTAACAATAATAACGTAGATCACATATATTTTTGTCATCACTTATCTCTATCATCTCTGAAACTTTTTTTACATGAACATTTAGTACAATGTGACAACCCTATGGTCACATAATAGACCCGTTGCACTTTGAGACGACTGGATCAATATAGCATTGTGACCGCGCATGCGAGTTACTAAAGCTTTCATAAGTGTTTTATACTCCGGTACATCGGCTATAGGAATTTCACACATACATATATGCTAAATGACAAAACAGTTTCTAACAGCTGTTATTAAGATATAAAAATTTAATACAACCTGGTGAGATAGATGCATATTATGTATTTCGCATAGAGTTATACACTGTAGTACATCGGTAGGTGAACTATATGTGGGCATTTAACGCAGAGATTTCAGGTTCGATTCCACGACTCAGAATTTATACGAGTATACAGGTAAAATTTTTCCAATCCTGCCTTAGTATCAAACTTATACTGTCAATACATCAACCATATAAGCATTGCTGTTTTTCGGTTTGTATAACATATATAAAAACCAGGATTTTGTAGACAGAGCACACTTGACCGTTATAATGAATTCGATTATTTGCTAGTTATAAATAAAAAAGGGAATTATTTAAGCTACAGGTTGTAATCATTTTTTAGCTATTAACAAAATTATTACTATTGCATTGTCATTTCTAGATTTAATTATGAGTTAATATATATTATAATTATTCAACTCCTTCATACCTTTTTCACCTCTTAGAGGATACAAAAGTGTTTCCGTAGTCTGTCAGGGCGGGATACGGTAAGATTGAAGCCCCTGAGGTATAACCGTTTCGTTCCACAAAAGCGGAAGATCACCGATGTAAGGTTTCTCCGCAAATAAGGTCTCCGTTTCGTAGATCACCTGCGTAGATATACCTGAACCTGTTCTTACTGCCAACCAGTAACGCGCATAAATAACCCTGTTTCAATTCGAAAGACTTTGTATGGAAAATACAATATTATGATATATAATAAATACCAAAAGCGTATTAATAAATAAAAAATGCGACGACGTTCGCTATGTCATTTATTATCAGTTGCGTTACAAATTTTTCAAACCGTTGCGAATTACTGTTCGAAAGCTTTTTTTCCACTATAAAAAGTAGAAACAGTTTAACGGTATCCGATAATCACAAATATACTTATTTTACGTTTTTAGATGCGATAAAATACGAGCTGAACGGTAATATTCATTTAAAACCTATTTTGAATTGTAACAACAGAACTATTAATTTTCGACAGTATTTGACATTTATTTAATTTTAAAACGTGGTCGTTTGTAAATATAGATTAAAATAGGAAATGCAACATTACATATAAATAAAATATATAAATTGATCAGTAAGACAGAAATAAAAATATTTGAACAGTAAAACAAACAGAACTTATAATTCCGAAACTATTATAAAGACTTGATTGAAATATATTTTAAAACATTCTATTATATTTCAAAGACTAAAAATTAGATCTGAATCGGTTAAACCATATAAAGGCTGAAATAGTTTTATATTTTATTAAACTTTACACATGTGGACATACGTTCCTGCTAAATGTAATAATAAGGTTTCATAATATACTTTTATTTTATTATTCATTAATTATCATGATTAATTAATGAATAATTTAATATAAATTAGGGCGGGCATCTGCCTGTATGGATTATAATAATATTTGATATCTCTCAATGTTAAAAGTTAATGTTAAAACTTACTTGCATTTCGAGCGAGATTGTAAGCAGTGTAATAGTGACCGTCAATAGCAGACGTACGCGAAACGAGCAACATCACGAACGACCAGAACTATAATATTTTACTCGGTCAGGCTTACCGAGAAGTGAAGAATTTAGATGTTATCTTTAGTGCGATGTGACATCCTCGTTTAGTTCGCCCGACAATATGAAAGCCATCCTTTTACAGTGAATTTAACCGTCTTTCAACGTTTCGCGCCGTGAGATTTTAAGGGCAAAGATCAATGCTTGAGAATAATTATGCCGAAGTTGTGGTGCGACCGTATAAAGTTTCTTGAAAACCCAACACTTCAACAGTTCCTTAGAACAATAGTAGTACAACGAGTATATTTTAGATAGTTTGTTTACACTTTTTTTTTTTTCAATATGTTAGATTTTAACAAACTATTCTCGTTTTTAATGAATAATTTCTATGGGCTTTTTAAAAGTTAGTACTTTATGCTTTTTATTAATTATTTTTAATTATTTACTTTTTCTGAACCTCTGTAACTCTTTGCTTGAAACTTACAATCTATTTAGTTTTTTAATAAAATTCATAAAGTATTGTGCAAAATTGCAATACAAAAAGATAAAATTTATCTACACAGTTTTTACACGTATTTAATTGAAAACATTAATTATTTACCAACAAACATAGTTAGGATCTTTCATATTTAACCATTGTCATTCATAATCAAATTAATTATCAATTTTAGAAAATAATCATAGATTATTTTCTAATTTGGAACTGTAAGTGACGACTCGTCTAGATAAGGTCACGTTCTAATATTGTAGTAATTTATTGCGAATATACTTATCCCAGAAAACATATTTACTACCGTGGATTGTCTTAATTAAATTATAGCTACCGCTGTTGGTTACTTAGTTGCAGTCGCTACTAGGTACACTAATAGCAACTCCTTGATACCCATCTCCAATTAAACGGGTAGTAATTTGCTTTGCCAATTTAATTTGATAAAACGCGTAGTTAGGCGATTGAGTTTTTAAAACGTGGTATTCTATTTGCATTTATTTATTATAATTTTTTTTACTCATCATTAAATGTGTAATAATTTTAAAAAGATACAATTCTTTTTTTTTATAAAATGTTTCAAACACTAATAATACGTGCACTCTTAGGTGTCATTAATTATAAAACATCTCACTAAATAATCTTGCGAGATGAGTTCTCACTAATTTTCTTTTTCGAACACTCCCCCGTCCGGTATTAATTTGCAATAATAATTAACAAATCCTAAATTAATATGAATAGTATCTAATATTTAATGAATTTATGCAAGTCTAGTCTGGTTCTCTCTCTATTTATTTTTTGGAGAAAGTATAACTACTTTTGCACCAGACTTAATTAAATATAATAATAAATATCATACTGTTCATTTTAGTAGGTAGGTAGTAAATTATAAAATTTTATAATGAGAACACTTTTAATTCGGAAGGGTAATTTCCCCGTGGAGCGCGCTCTTCTCGATTACCGTAATGTAAATAGTACCTCTTTGGCCTGTTGCGTGAACTATGCGCCGAACTTACGAGGTTCACTGTCGCTTTGCAAGTAAATCACGTAGCGTTAGCACGGGCACATATTTGTAAACGGTGCCGATCACTTAGGCAGTCTGTTTGGCGGACGTGCCAGCATTGGGGTCAGGTGCCGCTGTCAACGGTACCTCGTTTGATGACGCTGCTGACCCTACCACCTCTGTGTGCAAAGGATGAGCGATGAGCATTTTGCATATTTATGAATCGACCTGTTAAGGGGAAGTTTCATTGATATTTTTAAAATATATTTCACAAATATCTTATATAAAAAATTTATAACTTTTTTGTTATTTAAGACAAGTTAGGAAACTAATTTTTAAAAATTAACAAGTTACTTCGAGTTTAGTAACTTGTTAATTGGTTTTACATTTATCTATACTATTACAATATAGGTAATAAGATTATAATAGTAAACTTAAGTGATATGAAAAATTTTAACCGATTAGAAAATATAATTTACGTTATTTTTATTGAACGCCGTAAAACCTTTTACGGACTAATCATATTTATAACTAAACATAGCCTTTCTTTTTCAAATACTAAAAGTCTACTTTCTACAACATATGACATAAGTATGCTATGCAACATTGATGCAGTCATTGCTTTAAACAGTAACAGTACATACAAGTAAAGGTTGAATTTCTCTACGTAAATACAAAAATCAATAGAAATTAAAAAAAATGTCAAACAAGACCGAATAGAGACCTCTTCAATTTTACATCACTCTTATCATATCGATACTGATTTTATATAACAATTATAAAGAGTATTCATTACATGCATATCATTTTGTCTCAACAGAAAAGTAACTTAGAGTACGATGGTATTATTCTTAATGGGAGCAAAACCGCAATGTCTATTTTTGCGGTCAAACAATGGTGTGCACATATTTCTTTATTTCGACTTTAAGGTTAACATAACTAATGCTGCTGAAGTAAAAACTATATGATCTTAGGTCTCAAGACGTGAAGTAAAATATGGTGACGATGTATGGATCTTCACTAATATCATATTATAATGGCCAGGACTATCACTCACCTCGTTAATTTCTTACTCATCTCAACGCGTCCTTGTAAGAATTATTTCTGTGGCGAATAATTACGCCGTCTTACGAAATAGATAAATATTAGTATATGTTAATACGCTTATGTTTTGTAAATATTGAGCCGATTTAGTTTTATGACGTTGGCGTTTTCTAAATGTCAAATCGTGAATTTATTGAGACAAAATTATGAAAGCTCTAAAATATTTTCGGGGACTATTCATAGAGAGCTCATAGCAGATTGCATTCAGTGTTATTATTGATCAATTATATATTTTAACGGCTTATACATTAAGTAGTTCGACGTGACACGATATAGTAACGGTGTAAGACTCATTACAGCTCATTGATTAGCTAACAGACAAGCTTGTGACCGGAAGCTGTCGTTCATCGATCGACGCGACAGTTTCGTCACATCCTGTACACATTTTCTCACGGGCCACAAGATATTTATTTGATGAAACCTTCAACTTTAACACCACACAGGTGAAATTAATCATTTATCGAACTGTTTACACACGGTTCGAATCTCTAAATTGTACCTAAATGTAGTTGTATTAAGCTTAATTTTACTTTGGCGAATATTTTTATAAAATTTAATATTAATTACAACATACATCCGGCTCATCACTTTCCAATGAAATAAATTATGTGAATCAGGTCTAATTATCGTATTATCAATTCAACATGAAAAACTGATTTACAAGTAACGAAGAAAATTGCTACAAGGTTTTTAAGGTATGCAGTTTTTGCTAACAATATGTAAATTGTGATATTACGTACCTATCAAGGACTGACCGAGATTTTGCTCTTTGTGTTACCAAAATTTTAGAAATAGTATATTTAATAAATTAAAATAAAAGTCGATAAAAGATTTTCCTTTATGATAATTTAGAAAGCATAAATATGAGGCTATAACTTCTACGTCTGTGGTCCAATGCTTTATCTATATCCGACAGTTGTCACACAATCGCCCAATTGAATTCCGTATTATCATGGACGCATCAATCTTTCAAAACAAACATGGCCGCCGCCCACCGCAATTCACTAGACGCATGCGGTGCCTCCATTGTAACAATACAAAACGTCACATGTGTCAATTTAATATTACTTTGTCATAATACCCACAAAATTACGATGTCGTCTACATGTCCTATTGTTCGTGACTATGAATTTACATATCAAATCCGGAACTATAATTGAAAGTTTGTTTACAATAAAAATATAAAACGTTTTTATTTTTAGCGTCAAAAATTAAAATATAACACATATTACTATATTCCATCCCTAAGACTGCAGTGCTCTTCAGATCGAAAATAATAATCACATTAGCTAGTCTGTAATTAGTGTAACTAAAAAGATAAAGTTTATTTCAAATTCACAAGCCTAAAGTCGTGCTGGTATTTTTTTACTTAATCCTGTTCTTCAGTGAACAGAATCGGAAGTAAACGTTTTGATCATTTTGATTAGCGATGCAAAAATTTCTACAAGTGCGTTTTTCATACAATTTTGCTTAGAAGTAGTCGCTGGTAAAGCGAAGACCGCTCCTTGTCTTCAAAACAAAAACTCTTACTTGTACACCTCTGATTTTACTGAGAAACCTTTTGAACAAACTCATCTCCTAGTCCTGTTCTCGTTCTCTCACGCAATATATATGGCCGCTTCCCCAATATTCAAGATCATTTCAAAAACCATACTCACACAAAAATCCCACAAAATCAATAACATTAGTGACTCAACCAATAATCACACTGAAAATATATATTTTATAAATTTACTAAAATTAATTAAATAAAACAAATATAATTTACGAGCAACACTAGAATAAGTGAATGATTCTCGCAACCACTGTAGCTATCTTTATATTTATTTAAGGCGTGGTTCTTCTCCAGTCGTCCTCTTTTTATTTACTATTGATTTATTTACAAACCTGCCCTAATGACGGAAGCTATACATAACAAATTGATCGACAACAAAATCCTACTTACTTTTATTTCCTATTATATTGCTTTAACATGAAGAAAGCCCGCATATACTGACATCGGTGTAATCAATTATATATAAATATTATTTTAACATGACGTTTATTACGCCTGTTAAATTTGAATGTGTTGTTAAGAAATAAAAGAATAAATTATTCGCGTAAATCCAATAGTCACAAATAACAAGCGAGTTCGCATACACAACATACTTTAACTTTGATATATATATTACCTGCGAATCCAGGCATTTCATAAATTTAAAATTACATAATTTATTGGACTGGTTATGAGGTCATATGTAGATATATATGTGAACTTAGCCAATGACCTAATTTTTTACGTACGGTTCGGTGGTAACTGGTCGTATCTATCAAGATGTCGACATTTACATTATCACAAGATCTCGGATCGTACGTTTAAGATTAATAACTTCAAAACTGATCTAACATCACTTTTTAAGTTGTGGTTTGTTCAATTATTTATCTACACTGAAATAGCTGCCCTCAAAATAACATAGTAAAGTAACAATGAGACAATAGGATAGAATATTCTCGTCCACAATACTCTATCTGCAATACTTGTTTTGATCATCACACACTTACAATGTTATTATTATCACGGATTGATAATAAGAGTGTAATAGGTAACCGAGCAGAACACATGCTTACGTTTGCCATATTAACAAAAACAAGGTTTAATCTTGCATAACCTGAAGATATAAAGTCAAAAACACTCGCAATTAATAACGATTAAAGATAAGAAGGCCGAATATTCAAAATGCCGGGCTTTAGCGATAATATGGAAGAAGTACGCCGAGTTACAAAGCGTACCTTCCACGATGAGTTCACGCATAATCTGTTTAGCCGCATTGACACCGTCACACCGCACGCTCATTAATCCAACACGATGGCACAGCGAGATTGGTGGAAAGTGTATCGCGAAACACGCGAGCCGCGAGCCGAGCGGTCACAAACGGGCCGCTTGATTCCTATCGGTGTAAATGCCGAGATGCCGTGAGGGTCGCGGCGCTTTCAGAACTTTTAAGAATCTCCAAACTGCCCTCTCGTCCCCCCCCCCTTGTTAATCCCCTCTTACCTCTTTAAGCATCCGTACAAACTTGTTGGATATCGATCAAACTTTCGATTCGTGTCGCGACGAAAACCCATACTAATTTGTTTATGTAAATAACATAACATAACATTTAACACGTCCATAATTAATCTGTGTATTTAGAAGTAAAATATAAATCAATATTATCTCTCTACAAACAGTTTTACATAGTAGTTTTAAGCTTTATTTCAAACTAAATTAATCATCATGCATCAAAGGTAGTTTAGATATCAGTATATAATGTTGAACCATATTCAAGGCTAAAAATTCTTAAAAAACAGGCAAAAAAATTGTCATAAAAACATTAATACGCAAACATAATAATTGCGCATTTTTTTACTTCCTGTGAATATTTTATTAGGTTATAGACTACCTTCAGTAATTTTAAATACTCAATACATTAATAGAAAATTTATTTATAACACCAATAGTTTGTCAGTCGTAACAAAATTTTAAAATAATTTTATAAAATGAGTATGTAAACACTGGTTACATGAGAAATGTTCTAATAATACTTTCTCATAAATTCAATCTTCAATATGACAGATCTACATCATAAAAGGTTAACGGAACTGTAATAGAAAGACGCGATAGTTTCTCGAGTACACGGAAGCCGGGCAATAAAAACTTGGACACTTGCTACAAAAATGGTGTCCGTTTTTTGCTAAACAGTTGCACGTAACACGATGCGCTCCTGACCGGATTCATGCTATGCGTTAGCCTTTCCAAGTAAAATTGATTGTTCCTTTGAAAAGGTTATGATAGCGTTTAAGTAAAAAATTGAAAATCTAGAAAGATCAACACTTTGCAGTCGCTGTCTGTTTTCAGCTACCGGTACCGTTGTGTCGTTTTGGTTATACATATTTCTGCTCTCTGCCACAACACGAAGAAACCATATTTATTTTATGCCTATTTTATTCGTTTACTTTCTCTAAAAAAAACGTAAATATCTAGTGAAAATATTTACGATCTAATGCATATCAATTAGACATACCTATGTCCATACACCCGCAAAGAATTAAAAATGAAAAAGTCATCACAATGTGCTTAAAATAAAGAGAAAAACCTTTCCTTTGCGTATTAGTACTATTTGATATGATTAAACCATTTACATACACGGAAAAGTGGAAAAATTATTCTTATCACCAAAAATTTTCTTGTATTGAAAATGTTACAAAAAAAGAAGCATTAAGCAATATCTATAGAAATAATTCTTTAAACGATCATAGTATAAACAATTTTAAGTTTGAAGAAAAAACTACTAGCTTAATATGCTAATAATATACGTTAGTAATAAGTGTCCAAGTGAAATGCGCACACATAAGTGCTTATGGTGTAAATGGGTTAAATGGAGCATATTCTAACAAGGATTGTTTCCGTTGTACAGGTGAGGGCGGCGGGGGCGGGGCGCGGCGATGCGCGCGCGACGCGGCGTCCCCCGCGCATGCGCACGCGCACGCGCCCGCGCCCGCGCCGGTCGCCAGCGTCGCGCCGCCGGGCCACGCGCCGCCCGCGCAGGGCGCACAACCCGTGCCGCACACGCACCACGCGCACGTCAAGAGCGAGCGCCTCAGCCCCCACGACTCCACTGCTTCCAGGTTACTATCAATGTTTCCTATAACAGTTTCGCTGCCTTAATGATTAACCGATTACCCTTTTATGAAGACTTTGCGGTCGATGATATTTGTTCATAGCCGTACCAGCGTTTAAAAACAGTTGTCTAGTTACCTAGTCGTAAATTTAAATATTCAGAAATGTTGTAAGGGTAAAAAGAGGCTTGTTTTTTTATGAGTATTACAAATATCCTTGTTAGTTTCACCGGTCGCAAAGGGTGAATTCTGAGTTACCAACATAAATAGCGGAGTTATGATGATAGTAATTTTCTCGAACCTATCTGACTAGCTATTATGTCCTCATATTGTCTTATTATTATTATAATAATTTTTCATCAGCAATGCCTGTAAGTGTTAGTACACTTAACATTTATTTCACTCATTGGTTTAATAAATTTCATATGATATTAAGTGACAATAGGAAGCTTTTATCTATAAAATAAGTGAACGCCAAACAAAAACTACCAGTGTAAATGATAATTGATCGAGAAATGCGTTCACGTCGCTATCTCGAGCAATTATCATTCAGTAGTTTTGTCTGATTTTTAATGTATCAAAAGTATAAAGTGAAATTTAATCGGTCCCAAAAATATTATCCATTTTAGAACAGCAACCAAACATTTGTCATTTCTACCATCCGATTATTTTAATATAATATCAGCAAACAACAAAATCGTAGATCTAATCAATGTTCAAGGGATTCCTTTGCTTAAAAATCCGGATCACATTTCTTTTTTTTTTCCACCTACTGTTGGTTTTTCATAACTGAAAATGTAAGTTAGTGATGTTTAAATTCAAGTTAAAAGAAATTCAAAAACATTCAAGGCTAATGCAGTGCATCAATTTCCCAACTTCGACATGAAATTGATGTTCTTGTTCATTCAATTACATGGTTTCATTATTAAAATTCAAAGATTTAATAACGTACAACAGAAGTGTCACTTTTTATCGGTCTGCTGTTGTGTGAAAGTTTTTCTTTATTGCGCTTTGATGAGTATTGTGACTACTTATTTTTGTTAATGAACTGATGACACATTGTCGAGGCGACGAGCTCAGTGTGTTACAATGTTAATATAATATATATCGAGCAGGGCCCAACAGTTCGCTCACTGACTTGGCATATTGAAATACGATATTTAAAAATACACTAGGATATTCTTGTCTATAGTTACTTCACCGTTACTTTTGCACTTTATAAGGAAAACGATCATAGTGAATCGCGTGACGTGCATGTCTTCAAACTGTTCGCTTCAGATCTGTTTATCAGTCACGCCTATTTATTATTAAATCGATTTTATCTTAAAAAGAAATGACACACACACACACACGCATAGTTCATTTACTCTACTATATAGACCAAAAAAGTGTTAAACAAGCTTTAAATTTCGTAAAAAAAAATTCACACCTAATCCTTGCGAACTTGTAATACGGAGGTCCCGGATTTGACCCGAATAATACAGTCAACTTTTTTTTAATCCACCCGCCTAGTTACATTTATCAATGTCTACCTACGTATAGCACGGTTGCTATTTCGTCAGTCATGCACATGAAGTCTATACTAAATGTCGCTTAGAACAAAAGTTAAGGGAAGGCACGCTTGCGTTTGTCCAGGTCCCGCAGTGTGACACCATCGACGTCATCGTACCCGGGCACACCACCGGAGCGGGGCAGCCCCCACGCCGCCCCGCACCCCGCGCCCGTGCACCCTCCCCGCAACTACTCCGACATCATGCGCTCGCTAGCGGCTCGCTACAACACTCATCCCTCCAACGAGTAAGTATTACTCTTTTAATATACAGCCAACCCCCCCCCCTCCCCCGAGCAATCCCTCCAAAGATCCTATTATTGATCTTTGAAAAGTACCCTGCCATCTATACCACTATGTACATCATCGTGTCCAAAAAATATCCTACGAACAAGATTAGTACAATCTGAGTCTTGCACAAAATTTACAAAAATGAGTAATTAAAATATTACAGATAATATTGAAAGGCTTGGTCTAAGAGTAGCTAAAATTTTAGTAGACTAGCACAGTCTAATGTTAGTCATTATGATTCAGAGAATCAATCATACACAAATACAAAGATAAACTTTCACCTTATATTTATAGTTTCTAAAAATTTTATACTCATTGCAAACAGCTATTGTAGAAATCATTAAAGGAAGCTTAAATGTCTTATAATTGTTCTTCTACTGCCAAATAATAAATGGCACATGAACGTGCAAAATTTACTATTTCCTGTTATGATTACAACAAAATATTTTAGTTTCAGCCATTGCAATAAGCACTATGTCACCTAGATTCGATACGGCGATAATTTAGCGTATGATAGTGTTGAACACAGCTCGCCATAATTTCTAATGTCTGACATTATACTGTAGCGGTACACGGCAGCTTATAGGCTGCGAAGTTCAAGGAAAATTTGAATTATTAGACGCCATTGCACACTAGCCATCCGCTTAAAAGTAAGTCGATTACTATTCGAATATGAAAATGACGTTAACGTCATTTTTTGAATGTAATTTGAAGGCATAATAGAAAAGATGTTTTGTTTATGATAGACACATTAAAAATGTTTCTAAGACCTTGCTAATTTTGTACATTTACATTGTGTTTGTAGACGTTTCATATTTGAACTTTAATAACAAAGACGACTAAAATTTAAATTTTAATGTATCAAAAACTAAGTACATTCGAAGTACGTGAAAATTAAAGATTTTTACAATAAGAAAAAAGAAAACGTAAATTTTGGACCCGTTAAATAAATAAATGAATGAAATTTTGAATGATATTTGACGACTTTTTTAATTTAAAGAGTATATCTCATAGCACATCCTATAAAAATTATAACCCTTAAGGTGAACGCCGGAAAATAGAAATTAAAATTTTACAAGTATCCATAATTTCTTTAAATCGTATTTATTCTTATTTGTATTCATCATCGTTTCTTCTTTAAAAAGGACTTGTCGGACGTATGTTTGAAGGTACACGTAACAGTTAGACATGCTTCGTTAAAACAGAAAGTTGATATCGATATTTTTCAATTCGATTTCACATTTGTAGCCTCCGCACCGACGTGCGTTTTTCACACCGCGTCCCTGTCACCGCGTTCACAATACCACGCGACCCGCGCGCGGTTCACCGACCGGCTAGTGATGCCCAAATCGATTTGCATATTAATCGATTCGATAACTTAAGGTTTAGTCAACAAATTTACATGATTCGTGAGAACCGATAGCTCTCCGCGTAAACTGATGTTATATTAATGAATTACCCATCTGACGCCGCGGTCGGTGACCTTTGTCAATTATAATTACCATTCCTCAGACCGGTCAAGTGAATCCGATTAAAACTCGCCCAAAAAGACGAGTATTACTATTTTAACATGTGCATATTTCACTTGTGTCAATTTACATGTATAAAAATATGATATATATATTTTTTTCGTGTCTTTACAACATAGTGTGCACAAATTCAATAAGTTTTTAGTGAAACGAGTAGAATAACATTTTCTATTAACTCTCTTTCTCTCTCCCTCTCTCTGTCCTAATTATAAAAAATCGTAATGACGTACTTAAGTTATTACAATTTAAACTGAATGATAAATATAATTTACAGATATGCACTGTCGAACGCAATATAGGCCTGTATAAAATAATATGTAATTATGGTTTAATAACCGTGCGAAATATTGTCAATTTCGGAATCGATTGCACAGTAACAATTTATAGCAGTAAAATATTAACTAATCGATTTGAAGTTGTCTTAACCACAATTTTTTTTTTGCAACGTCCGTCGTTACTGGCTGACCTTGACGAAAGGCGATTCGAGAATTTTAATGCACTATGTACCTACTTGTGTTATCAAAATAGTTATAAATAAATTTATTACACTACAAAAAAAATTAAAAAAATAAGTAAATATTTTAAGATTTAAATTAGAGAAGAAATAAATATTTTAGCGAGTTTCGAATAAATAACACTTAAAATGAATCAAAAAAATTATTATAAATTCGTTTTAACTTTAGTTTTACCGACACATTTTTACAGTTTTTTTCTCGAGTGTGTAGTTATTTTGTGCATTATTATATAAATATTTCTCCTGTTTTCCAATAAAATGCCTAGAACAATGTCACCTGAGGCGGTATAAAAAAATAAAAAAGTCAAACGCATAATAGAATACGGAACTTTTTTACTAGGGCTGTTCCGTCAAAATGACGGGTCCGGTAAATTTAGTGTTAATTATGAATGAAAATAGCTTTAAACGTATATGTTATAAATATTTGATTTTAATTTTATAAACTTTCTTCTTCGTTCAATTAACATAATAAACATTTGTTCTTCTCAGTCTCGCGTATGATATTACCGGAAATCTATACTTATCTCGAATCGGTTTCTAAGTTAACCTTATGACATTTACAAAGCTACAACACCGGTAGGGCCTATTTCACTCGATTATACATGGTTTAATTATCTCGAAAGGCGGCCCATTATTCATGAAACAACAGCAATGCAGTACCAAAGGTCGACTACTAAATTCATTGTTCGACACAAATTCTATACTTTACATACTTAGATATCGCTATAACAAATAACGCCCTTGAAGCTAGACTGGTACTGGTATTAAACAGCTTGAAAAAATAAAATATTGCTAGTGAAAACTAGAGACAAATAACACATAGAATTTTATAGATACGTTTGTAATATGACATATCTGGCATCACTGATTCATTAGTATGACGTTTAATAGTTTTAATTTTGTTTTTTTAAAATTATATATCACACAGGCGCGCGAGGAAGATTGTGTAATTTTATTTTTTTTTAAATATTCCCGCCTATGTCCGCATTTAATTTCTATATATTTGTATCGTTTTTCGACTGAATTAAAAATGCCGTAAAATACAGTATTTCAAGATAAATAGAAATTTAATCAACAGTTTCTACTATTAAAAAAGAACTGTGTTAGAAACGTATCTGTAGCCTACAATACATAAGAAAGAATTTAGAATTTAAGGAAATGGAATAGAATAATATTCTACATCTTTCTCAGATATTTTATGATGCAAACTACAGTTGAATAGTGTACATGGAACTTAGATTCGTAAATTGCTTTCGAAATAATTAAGCCGTTGGTGCTCTTATATAACGAATAAATTAATTTACATTAAAAATTAATTTTATTCGATTACGGCAATAATACGATGATGTTAGATATTGTCTCATGGGAACCAACCGGTGCAGGAAGTATGAACAGGAAATCAGGATCCGGGCTACCTACAAAGTGACAAAAACTTTCGTAATGCTTTAAGCAAAAATCGCCTTAATTCATTTTATATTTCTGTTACGAGAACACAAATTGATTTTTCAGATTTCATAATTAATTAGGATCGTGAGAATTAATTTAATTAACGTAGCTTTCCATGAGTCCAGTTATAAATTAAATAATCTTCCTCTATTAGTAGCATAGATTATAGTCCATTCTTTACCAATTACTTTTTTCTTTTTATCTATGAATGTACTTGTATCACATTATTATTTTGAAATTGTTCATCTCATATTTCGGTATTTTGATTTCCACCAAAGCCACTACGGTCACGTGCTCATAAAAAGTAGTTATTTAGAACCTTCGCTTAATTTAGCCGACGAATAATGCCTGATGTAATAATAATATTCTATTCATTTCATATTTCTAATTAACATATCAAATGTTATTAATCGTTAGTAATTTATATACTTAGACTATTGTTAGTATGATTAATTTTTTAATTTGTATCCCTGGTTGAGTAAAAGCCTCCTCCAACAGTCCCCTGACCTTGCCTATATTGATCCGGTCTTTTCCTACTACTTGTACAATGTTATCAGCTTACCTTCTTATAATAGATAAGAAGGTATGCCTACTATACACTAACTTATTATTCTTATCTTTTTTATCTGCAATGGTCTCGCACTTGACCTCTTTTTCACTTGATGTTAAGCGACAATGAAGCTGTAGATGGTTAAGCGTGTACGCCCAATATACTTAAGACTTTCAAAAGTATTAAAGCCGTAACACAGTTATGCTGGTTAGGCGCCAAATTAACATTCAAGATGGCAGCCAGCCAGGCTAATTTTGATAACCCTACTACGATGCAGTCTTGAATATTCATTTGGCCCGGGAATCGAACTCGAAACCTCCACGCTACAAGTCAAGCGGTAAACCACTGCGCTGCGGAGACAGTTTTTTTAATTGTTGTATAGCAAAATTTATAAATTAAATTAAAAAATCTTCTAGTGAAAAAACAAATCGAACCTATTCTGCCAGAGCCATTAGATCCCTGGCAATTTTCGAAATTAGTTTTACCAGTATGGATTGTATCAGTACCACATTCATTTTATACATATGACTGTTTACTTAAAAATGTATTCCTTTTTGACCTATTCTGTTCATATTCCATCAGCAAATGTTGAACAGCATCAAGAGGCAGTTAGTTACTGTTGTCTGTTTCACTAAATGACGTCATATTGTGTCTGTAGTTACTTCCATCGCATGAATGGCTTCGGAGTGGAGGCTCGAGTTGCTCCCCCGTCTCCGGTCCAGGCGGACGCAAGCGAGGTGCCCCTGGGCGGCCTCTTCGATAAGCTGACCACGCAACAAGGAGGCCCGCTGAGATTGCCCGCCTTCCCGCCCATGTTGGATATGAGCTCGACTAAGGTGAGCTTATGATTTTAACACTACCCCTTCCGCTCGCACCACTTTTAGTGCACGCGACAACTATTGGGCAAATGATAAATATTTGGAGAAAACTAAGGGGACACAAGTAAGTACTGATGAGATCTAAAACTAATGTTAGTAATGCTTTATCAAATCAGTTCAAATAGTTTACTTGCCAGATAAAAATACAAATTGTATAACAATACTTCTTTAAGCGATTTACGAATTATATCCAAATATTAAAGGAAAACCGACGGGAAACAATGAGTAATTCTGACAGTTATGATACCCAACGAAATACTCTTCATTATATGTGCGAAAAGTAAAATGTTTAGATGGAGTAACGTCAATGAACAATTTATATGATTTAAAATTAGTTTGTCTCGTACCCCTTCTCGTCTATCAAGTAAAGAATGTACATTTACACTAACTACAAAATGAAGCGAGATTCTATTTATCTGCATTCATTGTAGTTTTATTGAAATTATTACATTAATAAATTTCTGTAAAAATGAAAACAACCTCACATACGCAAGTATAAAGAATATAATTTTCTTTTGATTCTATCTTTGAATAATCAAACAATCATGGAAATACAATGTTATACTTACGTTGAATACTAACTCATTTAGCAGTTTTTCTTTTATTGAAACGAATAGTTATTTAACAAAAAAATTATCATAATTTTATTACCATAAATAAATACCTATATCAAATAACGTCTCAATTTTTTGTATAAATGTGGACAGGAAACCATATATGGTCTAGATAAAATATAATAAAAATAAGATAAACAACCCTGGGTATTTCCAAATGTCATATATGACATTGACATAAGACAAATGAAAATTATACCTTTACCACTGTTTTTATATAAAACCTATGTCAAATCCATCGAGGTTATTATAACAGGAAGAGGAAACCCGTGGCGATACGTGCCTCCTAACCGTAGCATTGACAAACAATTATATTCTTCCCAATGACAATGGAATACGTGACAAAGATTTTATATTGCGCCTTACACTTAAAGTAATTATCCTAAAAACATTAAAAGAACATGTAAGAATAACAAAGCATTAGTTATGATGAAAAAAATTCTGTTAAAAACCTTGTGAAGAAAAACCAATAGTTTACCATCAACTTAATATTTACGGTGAGCATTGAATTAACAACATCTTCCTGCGTAAGAGAAAACTATGCATATAAAATTTAGCCCTCATAACAATATTAATTTATTATTAACAATATAGTTTGATCATATTTTTGCACTTAGTATTAAATTTTTTTTTCTATTTCGAAATAAACGCATTAAAGATAATGTACAGAGTCCGTCTATACGTTAAAATCTAAATTAAATATATAACAATATATTTTAAATAAATTTAACCTTCGCGTTGAAAGCTGTCTTACATAAAGTAAGAATTAAAATGTTAGTTTATGATTTCCGCTCGTGGCACCATAACTCACATCACTTAAAACACTGCCCCCTATGAAATAATCAACGCTTCGCTGGGTTTTCGTTTCATAAGAGCGTCTTTAAAATTCATATTAATTATTTATACGGGTGCTCACTGACCTTCCTGTTTTAATTACACGCCGGTGTGCGGTATCATAGTTCACGGCTGTGATTAAAATGTCTCGGGCCACCGTAAAATGAACGCGGCGGTATCGCGCGGGCATCGCCGCCGACCGCGCGTCTTTATGTTAATTCCGACCTCTTTAAAATCATAACGCGCGGCGGGCAGCGCACTTCCTTTCCAGCTATAATGAACACAATTAAATCTGATAAGGCGTGCGACCTTTACACTTCCTCCGCTATTGTGCAGATAAGACGGAGAGAGTGTTAATTGCGCGGCGGCCGTCACCGTTGGCGGGCGCGCACAATCGGCAGGATTACATTAGTGGTGCGCCGCCTTAGCAGCCGACCAGCGAACCGTTTCAACTCTCCAGTGCGGAGTGAACTGGAGCTGCACTAATTGGCGGAGGCACGCGCCGCGCATGCGCCCCGCGACACGCTAGTGATGGGATGTGAAATTATAGTTGCATCGTACGGCTTATTAATCGAATCGGTTTTTTTTTTGCACCAATCGCTCGGAAGATGTATACTTTAGGAGGTAATTTTTAACGCGTACTGATTTCCAACTTTCTAAATAAAATTGGTACGGAGCCGGCGCGATCGTTATCCGATTTTCTTTCCGAGCGCTCGAGGCGTTACCTTTATCAATAGCAACACTAGGCGCGTTCTATTATAGTCTCGATAATGATAGGAAACGCATTCGCTGTTTACTTTCTAAATGCGATCATATCCGTGCGCAGTGCAATATAAATATGATTTGTTACATTTCTCCTTAGCCCTTATTCAGTGTGCAAATGGATGGTTTTAAATTTATTTTCACCTATAAAGTGAAACGGGAGCGATGCGGAAATAAATTGTAAGATAAATGGCGGCACCTCTGCCTCGTAGGCGCGGCCGGGGCGGTCGGGGCGGTAGGGGCGGCCGGGGCGGCCGGGGCGGCGCACGCGCGCGCCTCCGTACGGATACAACTCGGAATTAGTATTCTCGCCTTTTCATTGCGGCCGGCAATTAAAAGAGATAGATTGCGATTTGACCGAACCGTGTCGGACGAACGTTATTATGATGAATGTGAGCCACTTACGAGAGGTCTCCATCAGGCAGCGCCTCGCTTCACGGTGTTTGGTTTTTGTTATTTTTCATCTCGTTCCTCTTAACGTGTTTGAGTAGAAACTTCATAATACATTGAAATAATATATTTTTTCAGTCTACATGTATGAAATACAGGAGAAGAAAGCTTTTCAATCTCGTTTAATTTTGTTTTGCTCGTGCCATTCTTCTCTTTCATTCGACGGTGTTTGCTTAGGCGCTGCCACTTCGGACCACTTGACCGGCTACGGAGTAATTGAATTTCTAAATGTCACAGGTCGAATGGATTTGTCGAGAGTTGCGAGTGTCAAGTGGCACGTAAGTAACGTTTCACCGTTTCAACAGATGTAAGGAGGCACGCACCGTACAGAATGTGTTTATTTTGATACGGAAAGTACTTTTAATTTGCGTACATGTTTCCATAGTAAATTGTTTGTTGTACTACCGATAGAGTAACGTGCGATAAACATCTGAACCCTGTTCCTATCAATGTCTGTTATAGGTGACTGATGTTTTATTCATTTATTTTTTATTTTTTTTATTAGCAGTGGTATTCAACCAGATTTAATTTCGTAAAATGTTAAACAACAATGCGGCAGAAAATCGTAAAGCAAGTTGGTACTGAATGCTTGGCTTGCAAGACTCTTTCATATATAAGCTCCAATTAAAATTTTGATATCAAGACATAATGATAATTATTTTTTTTACAACAACGGTCTCTTTGTATATACGTTCATAAGTACTATACCATATATCTTTTATAGCAATGAAATGAAGATAACCGCAAAAAGTTATTACATGTGTAAATGTACGCAA
>DWQX01000381.1:0-45016 GCA_018245475.1 Pharmacophagus antenor | reverse complement strand
TGGCGCTCTACGGAGCGCCGATATGGGCGGACTGCCTCAATAGGGGCAGCGCCGCCCATCTTCACCGGCCGCAGCGGTACGCCAATGCATTTTCCCCGCGAGAACAAAAAAAAAAAAGGTTAAAGAAACAGGATTTAACCTTACAATGGCTAAACACACTGAATTTGAAATGATAGCCATAGACATATCAATACATTTAATTAAAATATCTAAAACAAAATCGATCTCATCATTGAGTCAAAAATTAAAAAAAAGCTTTGATAAAGCCTTTAATAAATTAATACCTGTTGTCAAATATTCCACAGTATGGAATATAGTATAGTATGTTAATTTAGACGGATAACGTGGAAATGCGACAGGGCACGACAGCGTCCGTTCACGTGAACCGTAATACGTAATAACAGTATTTTCGTTTTTAAATTATGAAATACAAATACCTACATGAAATTTCCATAAATTTCACTTATCGTGTGAATGTTTATGTTACCGTCTATCGCTACCTAATATTTATGCAAATGCAACAATCCTTTACTGTGAATTATTTCAGGCGCTTGTAAGCCAGCCACATAGTACGGGTAACGTTCATTAGAGCAAATCAAGCGACGCTTGCCATACATTTTTTCGAGATTACCAATTTCGTACATTGCTAACATTATGCAATATCCAATTGAATGCTCAGAAAGAGTATGTGCACGGGAAACTATTGTCTCGAAAATTTCACTCAAATGTACGATTTATTTTCACGATTTTATTCGACAAACTTATCATGTGGTGAAAACTCTAAACCTTATGTTTTTTTTGTATTACTTTTTTTCTGAAACTATCAACCCTTAATTATGCTTATTGAGTCACGTGAAAGGAATTTCTAGTTATCATAATTGTTTCATATGAGTATGGTCATCTCTAGTTCAAAAATTTTCATATTGTTGTTATACTTAAAAGACGTCAGGAAAAAGATCAGAGTGAATTTTTAAACTTGCGACGAAGTTGTGAATGCCGCATCAAATAATTTATTTACCTATTCCAACGTAGACGGAAGTGTTAATGGAACTGAATTTATAACAAATAATACGTACGCTTGAAAAGCGTATGGAACGTGGAAATATTTATAACTTTAAGTCTAAATGTTTTTAACTATGTTCTTTGTTCTTCTTCTTGCTGTAAATAACAAAGGCTTTTTGTGATTGTCCAAGATGACTTTGATTTTTCATGATTTAATGTACGTTTTAACTATTTGTCGTTTAAAAAATTCAGTAATCCAAAAGTTCTAAGTTTAAACGCCCCCGTGACAGTTGTTAACCACTTGCATTGTATCCCGGAGGACCTTAATTCAATTCCTCACCCATTCTCACTCATGTGAAATTGAAATCGTGTTAGCCAGGGGGGGCAGGGGGCGGGGAGAGGAGAGGATCTTCCAAAATTATGCCTCGGCTTGTGTGTTGTTTGACAGAGTTATATAGTAATTTTTACCCAATAAACTCCTTCGCTGGTCGACCTCAGCGTTTTGGAGTAGTTGCCGGATCTTCACTTTTAAACACAACCGCGTTCGATAAAAGACCTATGTTAAGCTATTGAAATACTACTGAAGACTTAATTTATACAAAAATACTTTATTAAATTTAATTGAAATATGTTAGAAAAAACAAAACATTGAACAATTTAGTTACGCGATGGTACCAATTCAGCGTTGCATACGGACTATAAGAGAATAACAATAGACTTACTATTGTTCATTTCGACGTGGCGTCCGCGATTACTGGTTTTTATCCTATTTCGAGTCTAGCGCGGACAAAGAGTGCAAGTTAAGCTGAAAAACAGCCCGCAGCCTCACAAAGCTTTGAACGGAAGGCGTGCGGGTCCAAGTGCGCGGGCACCCGATTCCTGTGCCCTGTAATTTGAAGTTGACAACGCCCGCTCCGAACGCCGCGTCAGGAGTTTCGTTGGACGCCATCGGAAATGCCGCTCGTGGTGTTTTTGTTGCGAAACCCAATTTTCTCAGTGTTAAACGTAAAAACTACACGTTAATGATGCGCGTCTTTATATCGATTTCTTTGTTACTGCTCTTTTCTGTGCCGCTGTTATGTAATATAATATTTAAAGTAGAGCTGTGTTGTTTTTATTATTTAATTAATCAGTGGTTACAAAGACATCAATTTAAACAAATAAAAAATAATAATAGCTATTAAACAAGTATGCCAATGGTTTGACAATGAAAATAATTACTACTGCAATAATATCAAATCTGTGGAGGGCACTGAGATTAATAAATCTTAATTCATGCATTATGAAAATTTTGTAATAGTTTTATTTTATTTATTTTGTAATATTTATATTATCTAATGTGTTTTAAATTTGCGTGCTTAAAGATTCATTCAACTTATATTTATTGCTTCTTGTGTCTGACACGGATAATCAAATTTAATTTATAATTTACAATGTTTTAAGGAACTACAAATGAAATAATTTATTCACTTATAAAGATTTCTATTTATGACCGTTAAATTTATAATGAAATAATCAAAAATCAAGTATAATATGTTAAAAACCGTGCGCATAGCATTGGATCGAACTTGCGACGTACTGCGACACGGAAACACGATCAATGCAATACGAGTACATTTTGCATAATTGATGTCCCATTCACGAGAACGGAACACTTATTCATATTCATGAATTTTACAAATTTTTCAATTTGCGCAGGCAAGTGTATTTACAGTTACCCAACGCTTCGTATTTGCACCAATACAATCCGCGTGAAAGCCGGACAGGGAGTTAAATCGGCGTCGATTTAACACGCGATTAAAAAATAGTCTAAAATGATATTATCTTATTTATTAGTCTACATTAATACTATTTACGTAGATTATCTTGTGGTATTTCTAGTGGTAAATCTCTGAGGACTGTAATCGTACAAAAACAACTGTAATCTCTATCTATGCCACAAAGTAGTAATCTGCATACACTTTACTGTATTCCAGATTGAAGTACGTTGCACCCAGTTAAATTACCGAATTAACAAGACGTTACCTTTCACTTATGAAGAGCACAATGTGATGCAGTGCAGACATTCTTTCCAATGCCTCATTTTTGGCAATCTTGTCGTTTACCATTATGCTAGTCTTGTTCGTTGAGTCACCTCCCTTAAATTAAAACAAAAACGATTCGGAAATACAATGCATATAACAGTAGTACTCGGTAATATTAATAACCAACAATAATTATCTGCCTTTATAGTATAGCAACCTCATTTATTGTAACCACTACTCATTCTTATAAATAATGAAAAAGAAAATACGATACATGGAAAGTATTGAGAGTTGGTCAGTATTAAATAAAATGTAATACTTGTGGCGACAGTAACTAGTTGTCGCGAAAATCTTTCAAGGGAAAAAAAACTGTAACAAAACCGATTCCCAGTAGAGCTCGTGCCTCGGAGGTAAAGAAGATTGTAAAAGGAGGCAATAAAAGCTTGGTATTGTATGTTGGCGTCGTGGGGAAGTCCCTGTATTGTATTCGGGTCCGCGGAGGCCTCGAAGAATCGTCTGACCACGGACGCGGTCAAATTGTACAGAAATGAAATTATCAAGGTACGCTGGCGATTTTCCGACCCAATGAATCAAGATCCAATTCCCTTTTGTAATAGAACATCGTCGCAAAGCGCGCCCATGAAGTTACACTATCCACTCAGTGGGCACTTATAAACGCTCCACGTATCGCGCTCTCTTGTTTTTAGATATTCACAATTACAAAACATTCCTGCACGTTTAAAAAATTTGCCATTTGAAAAAGATGTAATTGATACATGTTTCTTTGCGTCAATGTATATAGATGTTGGAAATAAAGCTGAAACTATATATGTGTTGATTCTACTTGTATGTATAAATGGTCATTAAAGATATGATTATTTTTATTATATCAATTAAGTTTTCTCATTTGTCAAATGTATCATACAAATACATTTTTGAAATAAAAGTTATGCGTTGGTTTTTATTGTTATTGTTCATATCTACGTAGATATAACAAACATTTGTATTTTAGGATGATTTCCTCAGTCGCTTCGTAATCTGCGTCAAATTGACTTTTCCGGCGGAGAACTGACGAGTCTTCGTCTGTAATACGCCATAACCGACCCAAGCGTATTGGGCCCAATGCTCGGAGGTTGATAAATTTCCTTGATATTTGAATGCGTTATATTCCTTTCGGGTTATAGCGGACCGTCCCTTCAATAAATACTCCGTTGCGCAAATAAGTCCGTAGCACTCTGTAAGCCTTTATTAATGAAAAAATTTCACGCCCATAAATGATCCCTAAAGTTTCGGTGCTCTTTTTATTTCTAGAAATAAGCCGAATTTCCTATTAAAATGAAAAGGAGGCCGATGATAATTTAATTTCAATTGGGGAAAAACAATTTTCTCCACAAGTTATAAACCTACCCAGATTTTCATATCTTTGCCAACTTGCTGCAAAGTAATTTCGAAGGTTTGGAGATAAATTTTATATCATTTCCTGCTTTCTCGGGTCTCTGCAAAAATTATCAGGCATCGACTCGGCTTAAGAGACATTAAAAATTAATGAACATTGTTATCTGATAATGATTATGAAAAGTTTAATTAAATTTGTCTTTTTACCATTTTCAATGCGACGATATCTTGATTATTTTTATCCCGTCCTTAGCGGCTTCTTACAACTTGAAGCGTGAATAAATTTATACTATCTGGACAAAATCGACTCACAATATTAAAATTCTTTGAAGAATTAATTTTGAACTATGACGTTAGAATCTAACATAATACTTCAAAATTCTATCTAACGGTTAGATAATTTGATGTCTTAGTTAATTGATTTATCATCATATACCGAAATCAGAAATGCAGAAAGTAAGCTACATGTCTTTTATATTATACCTGTTTTTGTAGCGGTACCTAAGAAGACATTTTTTTCTCTTTTATTGTTCTCATTATTGATGGCACAACTAAGAACTTCATTTAAATAATGGAAATGAATAATAATGAGAGTATCCTTTGTTTTTTTTTGCGCATTACTCGATATTTTCGTTACAAAAAAAAATAGAAAATATTTTTCCCGAAATTTCAATACAATAGCTATAGCTTACTTAAATAGTATTAAAGGAATGATAAAAAGTATCAGATGTCACAGTTTTCATCCAAAAAATGATTTCTACCCTTTCACAACAAACGTAAACAGGGAGTATAAAAGTACAAGGTTAGTGCGATCTGTTCATAACGATTTCGGTATTGTCTAAGATTTTAAGAAACCATAGATTCTTATACACTACTACGTATTTTATTAATATAAGATATGTAATTAATACTATTTGTTAATAACTAGAATTTTTTTAAGCGATAATGACGTAAAGTGATTTTAATTTCATAAAAATATTTTTTTCATTCTTACTGTGTAGTGCAATGCATTAAATGAAAAATGGTTTTTAGTACTTTAACATTATACGAAAACACATTCAGTTTGTAGTAAGCATCGCACTACAAAAGAATTGTGATGTGGTGGGAAAAGGCGAAACGCAAAGGCACATATAAGGAATTTAGATCAAAAAGAGCGAAACATTTGGAGGGATGCGATAACATCATTCAAAGGATGAGGAATTGTGAGCTTTGTACACCTTTGAGTGAGTAAGTATTTGCTGATCTTTAGACTACAACGAATAGTCAGAATCTGTGCGGAAGTGGGCTAAGGATTTATATGCTAACTTTCTACATTCTACCTTTGCAGCAAACGAATCAAATAATATAAGTGACAATTTTGATGGTATTTTAGTATTTATTTTAATATAAACACGTTGTCATTGTAAATATATGAAGACTCATTTTTTTTTCTACCATACATATTAAATGTTTCAATTTTAAGTTAAAAGCTGTTTTATGGAACTTTGTTTTGTAATAAAACTTTTATCATCTTGAAGCCACGGATAACCAAAGAGAGTAGACAAAAGAAAGATATAACAGTGTTATTTACGATGACGATGTAAATAATAAAAAAAAAACTGGAATTTTATTACTTCACGCTCAGCGTTGTAGTATTAAAGCTGGAGGCAATTTTCTGACAGAGCTTTGTGGTAAAGTAACATAATAATCATCTAAAGACTAGCGTTTTTTAAGTAAGCAAAGAAAGTTCTCCCAGTGCTGTTACTCTTTGTCTTTGTGTACTTCAGGGTTTGTTTGTCAATGTTGCCCACAAATATTTGTAAATGCAAAGGATGAAAAGAAATGCTGAAAAACCTTTTCGGCGCTGTTACAACACAGACGTTGGTGCACGCACATTGAGTCAATGTTTTCCGTAGGTTCAAGTATTCTAGACCGTGTCTGAGAGTCGGATCGTTGACTTTCGCCCACGGATCCCTTTTGTTTGACGTTACGTGTTAGAAACTAGAATTCAGACGTGAATGACTAAATGAAACTAACACTATGAAATAATTTAAAAGTTAAGACTATTATTTTAACGCTAGTGAATTAAAATTTATAATCTATTGTAGAGATATAAAAAATATAATATATGAAATGGTACATTTTTTAATATTTCACAAGAAGTAAAAAACAATAAAATACCAGATGATAGAATGAAAACAAAGTAATCCATAACATGTATATAACTTATCGATAATACTAAATGCTTAAAAGAAAACTGATCTGCTAAAATGTTAAACGGATGTAAATATATAGACCTAAAAGTGAGACCGTTTACAATAAAAAAAAACATAACATAGTTTGATGAAGTTAAGATTTTCTGGAAGATTTTTACATTTTGTTAGGTGTCTAAGTGGTTATATATTTTCTTGAACTTTTTTTGAATTTATTTTTTAACATAGTTACCGTTGCGACGGGTATTGGTAAATGGAGTATAAATGTTTCATGTATCGTTTCATTTTATAGAACGCATTGTAAATGACATCTGTAGAGTTTAGCAGCGTTGTAAATTACATTCGGAGTGTAAAAAAAAACCGCCTTCACGAGCGCCGAAGGTGAGGGGCGGGCGGTGTCGCGGTAATTGCTGGCAATTTGTAATGGCCGTGTGATTGCCGGCTGGAACGTCGACTCTAAACTGCACTATTAATTTCGTACATTTGATTAACGAAACTACTTGTTATGGTAATGAACGCAGGGAAAGAATGCACGCTAACGTGCTAACGCGACGCCCTGTCGACGCGTCCCCGTGCCCGCAATATTTTCGTTCCGCCAGTAATTACTGCCGCGCCGTTATAGAACAATTTTTTTAAAAACCTTGTTCACGACGATTAACAGCTTTAAAAATTAAAAGCGCAGTTTGTTCGGACGATGGATGATTGCAAATGGCATTACGTGAATAATTTCCGCTTCATCTCACAGCGTTTACCTAAGAGATATTATTAAAAATAAGTCTTTTTTGAATAACGAGTAGTGTATCTATGTCTGACTAGAATTGCATGAAAGTAGAATATATGTAATATTAAATGAAATAAACTCAGCATCAAAGTAGATTTTAATATAATTTAAACTGTTAATTTCCAATATTTATGATGTAAAGAAAGTCATGTTTATTGTACTGATTATGTTATAGATAAATAATAATTTCCAATTTTAGAGCGAAATTATGACGCTAAGTAAATAAGTAAAACTAAGTTTTGTTATTATTCCCAACATTTTCGCCGACGTGTAAAGTGCTTTTAAATATCATCGATGGCGTGGCGTTAATAGTGAAGGCTACCATAACACGATTTAGTTAAGCGATTGTTTACATTTGTCGCGGCACACGACTAGGTGTCAAGCGCCTTGTCACGCCACAAAATGTGGTTAACATGACAAAATATTTTACGCATATTTCACCAGTTAGGTCGTTGAACTCTTGTACGGAAATTGCAGGTATTTATGTTTCATGCCCAATTTCGTGACTTGTCAATTCTGCTCAAATATCGATTCGATCTCGAGACAGACGGCCGACTGAAAAGTTTACAACACGGAAAGGCAACGCACGCAATCCATTACCTGCATTGAAATTCGGTGCTTTTATAACGTCGAACGATTTACAACGTTTCCACGAACCTTTATAAACTATCTTCAAATAGATGATTTGACAAATAACAAGTAAGTAATATCACAAAGTATATTGTTTTTTTTTTCTTTAATAGCCATAATGCTCTCAGGACCACATGAAAAAATCTTCTATTTTATTTTAAATAAACACATTTTTTGTTCTAATTACTATGTAACCTAATGATACTGTTTGTTTACATTACAAAAGGTTCTAGTTTCATGCGCATTGTATCTATTATATGAATTAATGTAAAGTTCACATGTGCCATTAATATTACATATATTTTCTAAAAAAAATTAAACAACATTACATTATTAGAAAAAAAAAGTGAATAAATAAACGATAGCATTTTAAGAAGGAAAATATTTCGCCGTTTATCCCCGGATAACAAACGACCGTTGTCAAAGAATCTGAAAGTGATTTCATGCTTTAATTAAGACCACAGAGCGAGATTTACAATTACATAGGCTCCTATAAACAAACTTGATTGCTTTACAAAAACTCAAATAACTAAGGCAGTGTCTCAAGTAGAGGTTCATTTGAATATCAAAGACGAAATTCAAATTACGCCGTTTACAATAAAGGCTCAGCCGGTACGGTATTACGAGCTGATGTAAATTTCCGATACTCATTTCGAGGATGAAGTTCAGACGTCTATCGTCTGTCAGAATCGTGACATTTGAAACGCAGTCTGCTGTAATAGTGTTTTAATTAGATTATTAAGTATTCGTAGGTCAGAATTAAAGTCCAACCTTACTCCATCTTTTCATATATATAAACGTAGTTCTTCGTGTTCCTGTACTCTATTTATTGTTTGAGCGCCATCTAACAACAAAACATTTAAATATAAATTAATGTACACATATTTAACAATGAATATGAAATGTTGTAGGATTTTACATAGAGGATTAGTCCGCAGTTATTTGGACAGGGTTTAAATATACAATATATTATAAATTTAAGTTAATCTCAGTCTAAAATTACTTGTAAGTAATAAAAAAATAGACACAGTTTCTTAAAAATATTTTTTTGAATAGTAATTGTTTATCCTGAGGATAAGTGTAAATTTCATTTATCATAGAGGTTTTAAAGAAACATGGTTTAAATTATTGTTATTTTAAATAAAAGATTAGTAAATGAGACCAGCCCAGTCAATACGCAACTAAATAACTTGAATATAAAGTTAAAGAAATTCTCGCATCTTTATCTGTCCCTTCTGACCGACACTTTATTCGTAACCTTTACGGGTGACATAACGTTAAAGAACGGAATTCAAAATGCAAATCGAATAGATTTTTTTAATGTTGTTTTTGATATTCATTTCTTGTAACTAAATTAACATTTATTGTTTTTTTTTTAATAATATAAACAAAAAATAAATTCTGTATTTAACGATTGAATTTTCAACCATTTGTGTCAACTCTTTATAATGACCTTGGAAAAACTAGGTGAAATTTTATTTATTCTATAAAAGATACGATGCCACTAATAGTATACCATTCTTTTAAGTTGGGGTTTATAAATAACAATAAGGACTTACAACGATCTGAATACATTCATTATTAACATGTAATTTATATACTCTTTAAATATTTATTTTATTGCAAGAAGAATTCTCTATTTTTGTATAGATGTAAATCTGCATGTTTCTCAATACTTAAATATTATGATACCATAAGAATCTTTTTCTTTTTCTATTTTTTATTTCATGCTAACTTTTTTTCAGTAAAATATTTTGCTAATTAAGGAAGCAGTGCAGGCTGAAGATTTCCTGTTGGTCTAGCAGATTACTAGCGGTATCGCAGCAAAAATTTAACCACGGGTGTTTCCATGTTTATGGTTAAGCTTTCCGTGCATTCACAACGCAATAACTCATTAGTAAAATATTTTTGTAAAATTGTGTACACGTAAAAAAATTTGAAGAGATTACGTACCGTTTCATTCGATTTGTATCGGTATTTATGAATAGAATTAGTTCTTACTACTTACTACTTAGTAGATGATATTATAGCTTTTGTATAGCTCAATTTAGTTTATTACAAGGCACATTGAATAAGTGCGCAGAGGAACCAATTTCGATATTGTGATTAATTATGAATTACTGTTTAGACGCAATATATCTTCTTCAATATATCTGACGGTTTGGTATGATCACATATTGATTAATATTTATTTTTTGAAAAGTTTTCATGCTTCGTATGACTTTTATTTATTTATTTACTTATTGTGTACATTATAATTTTCAATCTCAACGCGTTTCGGCATTTTACATGGCTATGCAGATGTTATGTAGTTATGCGTTTGATCTCGCGCAGTCGAACATATATCTCCTGAAGATTCTATGTGTAGTGGCGAAACGCGTTGAGATTGTAGTGATATCTGCGATTAATCAATAGCTTAAAATAGCAGGAAGTAAAATTTTTAATAGTAGAAAAAATACATAGTAGCAAATAGTATTAGGATTTTCTCCAAAATATCCGAGAAATTTTTAATTTACTGCGCTAAGATTACCGTCA
Source organism: Pharmacophagus antenor (assembly GCA_018245475.1). NCBI lineage: Eukaryota > Metazoa > Arthropoda > Insecta > Lepidoptera > Papilionidae > Pharmacophagus > Pharmacophagus antenor. The sequence continues at coordinate 34,457 of DWQX01000381.1, read as the reverse complement.
ACTTTAAGATTAAAAGCAGGGTGTTTGTCTTGCCAAGTTATCTCGAGAGTGAAGCCTACTTTTTTGATTATAAACTATATGCTATATTATTAATAGGAATTAAAAAAAAATTCAAGTTCTATATTTTTAAAATTGAATACAATACCTCACTATTTATTTTAAGATCGTTGACCTAAGACACTATCATAAGCAAAGCAAAATGCCGATATTTTCCAATTCAGATGTTAAATAATTTTAGAATTTGTTTTTATTTCATTGATACACCCATAATAAAATAAATCAATGTGTCATGAAAGTTATTGCTTTGCAGAACATATTATTACTTTCCAGCTGGAACACTTAATTTTGTATCGTATCGTCACTATACGGATAAATTAAAGTTGCAAGTAGCTAGAAATATCAATCCACATTGAAATTTCAATGCAGTGGAATTAAATGACTTAATAATTATTTAAATTTTGTTTATTAAATTATATATTTTAGATTTGTCACAATTTTTTTTATAATAGGAATGCTAACACTATAAAGGTAATGTAATTTTCGTTATCGGTCATGTAATACAATGAATCGTCATACTTTATTTCAATTTTTATTAAGATTTGCCACCGAATTTTTTAGTTTGCCATTGTAGTCTTTTTATTTTACCCACCAACCAAGAGTGGCGTAAATATTTACCGCGTGTATCTTTGTTTATATAGCATAATCGAAATTTACCAAAAGTTTTGGTATTTTAATAATCTAAGCTTTGATATCAAATCTATTTATAAACTTGCACCAGTTTAAAAACTATTTTAGTGAAGCAATTTTGGTCATTACAAGTTATAAAAACATTATAATGGGCCTAAATTCGCTGTATATTTTGTAATATTAGCATTGTTTCTGTTGTCATTGCCCTTATATTTAATGTTTTATTTTATTGTTTTATATCGAGTGATATTCCTGCCGGTTCGTTTAATACTTAAGTATGTGATAAACTGTTCGAAGCCACAAAAAGTATTTATGTATTTGTTTTTAATGAAACTGTTTATATGTCATTATGTATGTATGCAACAATAAGTCCATTTAAACAGTTTGAATTACAATGATATCCAATGAATGTACTTCAATCAATCAACGCCTGTCACCTAGGTTCAGATTATGCTCAGACTCCTGTGTAGGGGTAGGTATGAATGAAATTCGAAGCATTGTTATGCAAATACCCGTGGTTCGGTTTGCTAGCTTTACTGTACAAGACAAAGCGCTGACGGCCGACATCGGCTGTTGCTATCAGCCCGGCCTCTGGATCCACTCGACTCTCTCTCTCTCAAATTGAGTTCTTGCCACTAGATTACCGTTCGTTGATAACGCTAAACAACCTCGTCTTGTAAACTGTGATCACAAACATCTGGTACTCTATGATATTTATCATTCGTATCAATCGATCATTTTAGATATCTGATTTTGTAACTGCAAAGTACTAACACTGATTGCAAAACGACGTCAGCTAAATAAATTGACTAGAAAACCGTGTAAAATAGAAACTTCTAGAAAATCATTAGAGCGAATGTAAAATTACCAGTAGCGGAAATTCAAATAGAGCTTCAGTGATGCCACGGTTTACGCAGGTACTCATAAATGGCATAGAATTACAAATAGCCTTTTTATTTTTTCCTCGGGGGATCTCGGTATCAGTCAGATGCATAGCCTTGAGATGCAAAGTGTGAGGTGAACGAGGGCTTTTTATTTCTGCGGCAGGCATGCCTGGATTTGCATAATATTGCTTCCTCAACTGTTACATTGAAGGGCTACGTAACGAAATTTCCGACGCATTTTAAATTCGAGGGATCATGAAGTATCGTTAATTTGTGGAAGAACTTTTGATATAGCTTTTACGAGACGAACAATATGTTAACGAGTCGAGAAGTTTAGGATTTTGAAATTCAGACTTGTTAGTCATCGTATCTACGGTAGGCCAACAAGTTTCACTACGTACTGTATTTACCGTGATTTTCAAATCAAATGTCTGTGATATCTATTGGTTTACGATAGCTGTAGGCCGTGTATATAAGTGAGTAAAACAATTTTACTACCTTTCATAAGGAGTCATATTATTAGGACAACAATGATAATTGTAAACTTATTTCGATTTGCCTATTATCAATTCAATCTTCCTACGTAATATTTATTAGTGTAATAGGACAACATTTTCTTTAAATTTACATAAATCACCGGAAGAACTGATATGATGATATGATATAAGTTTAATCAGTTATAATAAATATTATCAATTCATACAAGAAAAAAAAAACAATTTTTTTTTGGAACATTTTAGTATATCATGTTTATTGTTACCTAAATTCTTGTATTCAAGTTTTAATTAACATAATATTGCTTACTTAAATTCCAACCAACCGTCTTTGAGGAAGGAAAGGTGAAATTGCTTTTTTTCTTTGTGTGAGAAGTCAATGAATTTAAGTCAATGGCAAAAGATAGTGAGGGTTGGAACGTTTGCCTAGTCAAATGTGATTGAAATGTGGGAACTATGGGTGGTTTTCTATATTTTTTCTGGATATGTCTTTACTCTAAATAGAAGACGGAAATATAATTTTGAATTATTTTAGTAGTGAAAAACTTACTTGTTATTTCTAGTACAGTTATTATGTGCTTAATGAAATTGTGGTATAGCGACGGTGAATGAAAGAATTTTAGTCATTGCTTAATTGATATTTATGTGAACGTCTAATTAAAGGCTACATTTACAACAATACTCGTTCCATGTACATACAATGGTTATATAATGTGTTTAGTGTGCAATTGAATTCGTAACGAAAATTATATCATTTTGTTTTACAAGGAACAAGAAATATAGAAATACCTATTTTCAAAATATCAATTTATGTTATAAATCGAAATTGTGTGGAATCTAAAACTAAAGTTGAAAGTTATCGGTACACTTTCATGCTGCTGACGTGTTTTTCAGAATTTACGTACAAATAAATCATGGATGGGAAGGACCGTGCACAAAACTTTTATGTCTAAAATAGGAACGAGAATCGAAATAAAATCAAAAGTTAAATTTTGAGCCTGTATATCTATTTACACAAAACTGTAACAGATACATTACAGTTCAAATCTTTTGTCAATCACAAATTCATCTAATTGACACACATTTGCTTTTTAGAGTACTTCTGTTGGGGATCTGAATTTGAAACATTATTGCTGAATCTAAAGAAGAATATCCAAAGTACGTTTATTAATACAAGGTGGTCGACAATAATGACGTATAAGTGAAGATATAGACAGAATAATATATTGATAACTCTGAGAGCTATTATTGAATATCTCCTTACACCTTCTTTTTCATTAGGTTTACAGACGTAAAATTTTTCTTCCAACCCGAACACAGTTCATTATTAAATAGGTAAATAGGTGTACCTGTTCATACTACCTCTGGAAATAAGCGTATCGTAGGTATTTATTAACCAATTTATCAAGAAAAGAGAAACGTCCAAAATACTATTGTTGAAAATAGCATTTTAAAATTAAATGTTAGAGTAATAAAACGAAAGGGATCGTTTTGTAAAAGGGGCAACGGTGCACATGAAGGTGGATGTTGTTAGGGCCGGGTTTATTTATTCGAAACTTGCGCCCGATCCGTATGACCACTGTCCACTCACAAACTGTCACTGTATCTCCCGACCCTTTATTTTCACTTGACAAGAATATTCCGCGCCGCGTCCTCTCGATATTACGTTCCGATACGACTTTTTATTCGTGATACATTTTTCCAATTGTCTCAGCGGCGCGCCTCCGCAGTGCGAACTAACGGAATAGAATTTTCAAACAGTTTTGATTGATAAAGGTAGACAGGTTTTCGCTTTCTTTGTTTGTGAAATTAGATTTTGGAGCTACCGTGAAGCTACAGTTCCACTTGATTAATGGAGCTTCCGTTGTTTCAAGAATAAGGAATGATTTCACTCAATCGCGCCTCCGATGGAAAACTAATTAGCGCAAGAAATGTTTTTTCGGCGTGAAATTTTATCTGTGCTCGGGTGTGTTTAGATTTAGATGCATGACTGCGATATTATCCAATTTTCCGTAACAACGCTTGTGCGCTGGATTAATATTTGATATGTTCTCGACTTCTCTCGAATTTAACGCGTCGATTAAACAACGCGGGGCGAAGAATTTATTTGAATTTTTAAAATGCTATATCGGTTCTATACAACAAAGAAGTTATAGCATTGTTTATACAATTTATTGCAAAACGTTTCTGCTTATTAAATGGAAACACATTAAGAACAGATTATAAACAATATTATATTAATATCGTTATCAGAGTTTTTCTTATGATAGTTAACGTTTTAGGTAATTAAATGTAAACTGAAATCGCTGTTTAAAGAGATGTGGTAGTCAATATTTTAATTTACAAAATTAATTGTACACGTAACCTAATCCTTCAATGTCGATTATTGCTAACAACTTGTATTAGAGTATAACAGTGGATTAGGAGTAACTGGTGGTGAAGAAATCAGACACATAGTTGCATACCCGCAGGTTGGAGCACCATTAAAATAGAAGGATTACTTTTATAGCCCAGTTGGTCCGCTTGAGATAATATCGGTAAATTTTATGGATGTAATAAAGGGAATTCGATTTTAGCCAGTCATCTGTATGTGATTATGTAACTAATACCGCTTAAAATCTGGATAACACATAAAGGCTTGTTAAACTCGGGAAATTTATATAATGTAATAGGAGGTGGGGAATTAATATACAATTTATTGTTTTTAGATAATTGAATTTGTTAGGAATCGCCGAGCCGAATATTCATTTTGCAAATTCTAGCTTTTAATTTTATTCATTTTAATTCGAAATGTTAGACAAAAAATTATAATTTACGTTCAATTCAATGAACATTTATTTTCGCTAGATGACCTCAGAGAGAAATAAATTCATCATTATTTTAAAGTGTGATGGTAAATCTGACTTTGATAAATAATAGTAATAATAATAAATATCTCGGACTTTTCACGCATAGTACTCTGATCCCAACATAGGTAACTAAGTAGCACCAGTAGTTAGGTTATCAAAAACTGATATACATACATAGGTATTTTTGAATAATTATTTATCAAATATAGATAAACTACCAGACGCAGAAAAAACACAAATATTCATTATATAAATGTTTGTTCTGAGCGGGAGTCGAACCTGCGAATTCTTGTGTAAGAGGGAGTGTTACTACCATTACACTTTTTGATGTTTACATAATGTCAGAAATAAGTAATCTTAAATTTTTTTTATAAATAATTATAAAAACTTCTACTACCTTCACTACAGTAATTTTATTCAACCATTTTTAGATTCAGATATTTATTGTATCTTCAATTTAAGAAATCATCGCAGATCGAACACTTTCATTTGGTAATACATTTTAACGTTTAAAGCAATGAATAAATGAATACTTTATTGTACATGAAACAATTACGTATAAGGGCTATGAGATAAAATTGTACAAAAGGACGTACTCTATCTGTGGTTGATTGGAACTATTGATGTTGCATCTGGATTTTGATCATTATAGAGCACCTACCATAAATAAATGCCATCGTTTTCATTATCAAAACTGTACGATTTCACTTCACATGACTTCATTAAATCTGGCTTGAGTATGTCAAATTTTAAGTAAATCAGTTAGCAATACGGAAACGTTTCACTAATGCTAGAGGTGACCTTACATCCACACAATCTGGAACTGCGCTAATAATATTCCATCAAGAAAAACATCTCTTTAAGATATACATTATTTAAGTTTTCGTGAAGTTATTCCATGTTCACGCGTTCATTAGGCACACGAACGAACAAACTTGCCGGTCCCACGCGGACCTGACACATCTACTTATCACCCCCACAACTATTCCCAAGTATTTCGGCGACTCGCGCCGTATATACACTTGGTGCTTGTTATTTAAATTTATCACTCAACTTTTATCCTCTAAATTCATTGTAACAGGTAATATTTCACAGGTTATTAATTACGCAACGCCAGCATCGTAACGGTGTAACTCTTATTACATTATGTCAGTTGCAAATTGAAAAATTCCCGGGGCGTGTGTCCCGTCTCTCCGAAGTATTTTGGCAAAATTATTCTCATTCATTAAGTCGAGAAGTGGAGGGAGCGTTCGCGAGATTGTCGACGTACCATTCACTTGTGAATAACGAGGTGACTTCCTGTTATTAGTTATGTCGGCAAATTGTTTTTCTTACGCTTTGTTCCGCACTAAATCAAACGTATCAACAGGGATTGACTAAATTGCATGCGTTATAATTACTATTTCAGACCTAAATCTTGGATAAGATTAACACATCAATAACAAAGCATGTTATTTTTTAAGTATACAAAAAAGAACTCGTTGCTATCAAAAAGGTGATTTTTTCAATACATATGTGTATGTTTTCAGATATATACGTTTTCATTTATATTGCGTAATTACTTACCTCTTAATAAAAGCAGCGGGAGGCTTGACGTATTATTTGTTACAGAACTCTATCCCCAATAGGTACGCATGGCTCCCGGTGCCAATCCATTAATTAAAACTTATTTCGTCGCAGTAAACACGATCACTGTTTGGTGCCTTTGTTAGCAAACAGGCGTTTCGTGTGCTTGATTCTGAACAACTTTAACTTACTTACAGTTTATCAAACGCACCTACGGATTAGATTAGTTTGATTATAAACAACAAAAACAATTGTATTAATTTTTGTTACAGATTTTAACCTTTTACATAGTTGACAGATGTCATTTGAGTTATTAATGCTGGGAACGTACAATTATCGTTCCTTTTTTTCATTAAAATTTCTATTTGCATATATAATGAACTGCAGAATCGTGGGAAGTTGAACACGTTCATTTAGCACATGACATAAAAATAACGGAAACAGAGTAGGAACTCCGCAGTACTAATGTCCGTGTATCACAAATATTGGCACTCGGCGCATTGACAATGGCGTGGCGACCACATAACCACTGCGTCAATTGGAATAGCAAAAATATGTAACAGTTGAAACTAAAACAGAATCAGCGTAAGTATTTACTAAATTGAAAATCTTGCAAACGAACATAATACCATTAAAAATGATACAAAATGGATGTAATAACATCTTTTTTTCTTTTATAAGACAGTCACTAAGTATTGGTGTTCTATGCATTTTACATTTACTTTGAAATTATGTTCTTTCTGTTCGTTTTTACATCTGTATTAGAAGATAGACATTATGAACCACATTATGAAAAGTATTCCAAATATAGTCTCAACGTAACTTTCGAATGTTCCAGGCGTTCTCGTGGCAATAGAAAAACTGACGAAAATGAAATGAAGTACACTAAGATTAAATATTGGAAATATTTGTTTTGTTATTCAGTATTACCAATTATTCGTCGATACAATAAATGATCCATAAAAGTCAGATTAGGAAGTACATACGAAATAGCATTATTTCAAATAAAGAATAATAAGAGTTCTATTTTATTAAAGAGTCTCAGACGATGCTCATCATTGGAACACACTGAACTGCCTTAAAGCTGCGATGCCGACATTTGTAATTACAGTGCAAGACGGCGCTATCGTCCTCCATGAGCCTTGGGCCATAATCGCGAAATGTTCGCGTATGTATTACAACGTGCCACCACCGCCGTTCGAAGATAATTCGTACATATAATTTTCCATGTTCAACTCGGCGTAATGAAGTTTATTCATCGTTACTTCATTGCGAGTCCTTATGTAGTCGCAGCGGAGGCGAGGAATGTAATCAGTTGCGAACTAATACCGCGTCGTTTCGCAAAGCCCTTCGCGTATGGAAATACCGTCGTTGAAGCTCCAGTTAGTTCTTTTGATTGCTGTCTTTCCTTCTTCTTGTCGAGTTAAAACAGAAATCGAGTTCGGGTGATTCTGCTGATAATTAAAATGCCGTATCATTTTCGACAATTGCTCTTTGAGATTAAAATTACTATGATTGTGGTCGCGTTTCCCGCTGCGTACTTGAGTACGTATTCATTTTACCGTCAACGTTCATTTTAATTAAACTTATCAAGGTGTAACACCTTGCGTATGTGTGTGTATCTTAAGTCGTCTGCATTCTTAAGTTCCTTCTTAATAGAAATTCTTGTTAGCACTTTGCTTCTATAAATTTGTTACGTTAACCTAGTGAGTTGATAACTCAAAGTAATTCGTATAAATTCTTAAACACTTAATTTTATGAGTAAATTAAAATAGCAGGACAGACAAACTGTACTTGCAAGTTTTTGTAGCAAACAACTTGTTAATTGTGCGAAAATTCTGAGGTTCAACTTGAATTTTAATGCAAGGAGACAATTTTACGGTAGTATGAGTTTAAGAATGATTAATGCGGAAACATTTTACTTGCAATAGAAAACTTCGCGATACAGCGCACAAGTTTAACTACACTTACATAATTACACATAATTAAAAAAATAATAAATAGAGTTACGTGAAAAATGTTCTTCAATTTCATCATTTTTAATGTCAAAGTCTTAAAACTGTCATTGGTTTAAAAATAAGTAATCGTTTTTAATTTGTTTATAATCTGTCATTTATTAATGTGATACATTTACAACAAACTGTGATGAATCTAACATATCTCTTTATACATATAACACAATAAAAGTAAAATAGTTATCTCCATTAGTTTAATTAAATATATTTTTTCCATTTTATAATGCGTAATAACATTACAAGTACGTTTTCTAGGACAGAATATATCGGCGATCATTCGGAGGTTTATAGCCTTTAAAGTCGTGGAGCGTTAAAAAGAGGAATAAAACTTGCTTCAAATAGTGCTGAGCAATTAAAAATAAATCGCTTCAAAAATCATCCAAGTGGTTCTAAAGTAAAAGGAGAGAGAATTGTTGAGTACTTAGTAACGGCGAAGAGTTTACATTGTTTCATTTGGATTTAAGTGAAATAATTGATACTTAATGGAATATAGTTAATAAGTTTCATATTCCTAAAATTTTTGACGTCTATGCAGTTTATTAGTACATAAGCCGTAGTACTAAAAACTGATATAAAACTCTTAATTTGCAACTACATTTACTTCAAAGACAATGATTTTATTCACTTGATGAAATTATTAAGATATTTATTCATGGGAATTGATGTATACATTGAGTAATTTATGTTCAGTAGTAAAATGGCAAAGGAAAGTTTGTTAACGATAAGGATGTTAATTATTAACCAATTGATTATGTCGAAATATTTTTTTTTAATTTTAGTTACATATATTAAACAAAAAAATTACGATAGAAAACTTTTATAATTAACTACAATAAAAGTTAAATTGTGTAACTTATCGTAATACGAGTATGATTTATATGTGTTAATACTATTAAAACTATGTTATTTTCATGGATTATAGTATTTAACAAATGACCGATATTGTCGCTAAAAACACTTAGCCGGTTAATAAGTTAGTAGTATGTTACAAAGGTACTAATTAAAATTACTCTCATTTTTTGTAGTTAGCGCTATGCCCCGTCGTAAAAAGAATGTTTTTCCGGCTTTTTTATGCACTCAGTTTCACGCTGACGTCTTTATTTTAGCCCACATGCAAATTATATTACACTCAAGTTTCGCTGACTCCGCCACACTGTGGAAAGATAACTCGTCTTTCGTCACACTTGACGTCACGGAAATTTAAGAACATTGTACCGACTACAGACTTTTTTCGCTAATGCACTTTTTCAGCTCTAATGTTGTTCGTTGTTTCATTCTGAACAAAAAAAAATTAAAGTGTTGTTCTAGAATTGACGCTGAAATAATAAAGATGTATAATGTTACATTAATCGAGGTACATTTACTTATAAACATGTATTATTTTACTATTTTAAGAAAAACATTTTTACGATTTTAATTCAAATATTATTTAGTTGAAATATTATTATACTATAAACTGACAACTCTGTTGTAATAAGTATATGTTATTTAAGAGGAGATTTAGGTTGTATTTAGAGAATATCAATTGTTGAACGAGAATAACAATTTCTAGAAGATAGGAACACAAACCACCAAATATCTGATATTCGCTATATAACAATAAAATTGGTGGTGTTTATAGACCGTTGGAGAAGCATCGCACGCGGCGTCTTGAGCACAATACAAACTTAAATTGTTCGTGAGAGCGTTATGCACCCGACGGTTTCAATTTCCTCGCGAACTAGCCATTGCAGATGTTCGGACGACATTCATATAAATATGATTTGAGAATCGTTTTATGTATAAGTCATAAACTTTTATCTCCACCGGCGGCGTCGAGGCTCCCGCTCTAAACGGTCCCAGTTAGTTTCCTGCACAAAAGCTGCAGACGTTTTAATATCGGAGCGTCTGCTTGCCCGGTATGTATCTGCCAGTGTAAATTTCGCCGGAGCGAAACGGCCGCACGGCACGCCACCTTTCCCTGGTCAAATAATACCGTCCTAATGGCTAACTATTGCCTAATGTATTTTAGCTAAATGGAAATAATGTTGCCGGAGCTCCTCCCGTTGTTGGCGGACGTTGAGATTTAGATAGCGCTCGCTGTATTCGGGAACGCCGGAAGTGACCCCACCCTCTATTCAATTTTGTGTTTATCAAAATTAGTTATGTTCTCGCGTTCATTCTTCCGAATTAGATAGTAAAGTAAATGCAATTTTTTTAATCTATTTTCAACATAGCAGGCAAAGTTAAATGATTACGAAAATCCTTCGAAATGTTTCATATCTTTAATAAACATTTAAAGCTGTAAGCAATAAAAATATATTGAAAAATGTCATAATGAAAGAAAAAAAAAATTAAATAACCACTTTGACATAGAACTATATGCTTTATGTTCCAATACATACTACGCATATAAGTTAAGGTTAAAATAAACAATTTTGAAATGTGTATACTATGAGTTTGCGATAAATTCTCTATTCTTGCGTCATAAATATTGTTCTCTTGTGAGTCAACTGCCCTCTTACCGCGCGAATATATATTCCCGTGATATAAAGGAGACGTTTGCTAAAACGAAATAATAATCACTTTTATTGATAATTTTCCACTCATTCTGCAACTATAGCCAATATTAATCATTTTAATTTTTTTTTTCTTATTAAAAATTGTTTGACAAATATTGTGCATAACATGAAATACAACAATGTCTTGAAAACTTTCTGTAATTAACACAGACTTTACTGACTTTCATGGTTTTTTTTCGATGAAATAGTAATGTGATGCATAAATTAATCTTTATATTTTGAGATTTTTTTCCAGAAAAATGAAGAGCATAGTGGACATAAAAGATAAAAGAATCAAAAAATTCCCACAATTATAAGTTTAGTGAATCTTTTAATGAAAATTGCTGCGTCACAATTACTCGTCCTGTAAACCTAGTGTTAAGCTCTTTTAACAACGGATCAAAATACTACCGTTTTAATTTTAGTTACTGTTTGATCACGTCATACAGTAAAAATGATAAATATAAAAAAAACTTACTCACATTTCGTACCAAAAATGTTATAAAATACATACAAAAAATCCTAATAAAATGAAAAACTCATATATAAAGATGTAGAATAAAGATCATTTGTTTCATCACTAACATATATGGTAAAATAATATTAATGATGCATTTCAACAGATTAATATGAAATTTGTTTTAATTTAATTTTTATATAAGCTTACCTATACGTGAAATGACAAAATTATTAAATGTAAATAAATACTTATATTGCATAAACTAAGGCAGATCACGCGCTAATATGCAGCTATCGTCTATATCAAACACATCCGCAACCATTTGTTTGCATTTAATCATAAATCTGTAGCAGAGAGCTTTCCAATGCCGACCGCAAATTAATTTTATTACGGAATTGTCTAACAGCATCTGAAAATAAATGATTGGTTCCGTTTAATTGTTTCATTGACGTGTAGAACGAAGGATATTACAAAATTATTTTTATATAAAATCCGATCATTATTCCAACTCTTGTACAACAAAATTTTCGATTTTTTTTCATACTATAACTACAATATGTAATAGAAATGGAATGAGTGAGCAAGTATCAATAACGCGGATGAATGAATTAGCTTATATCGATAATGGGGCATCATAAAATAATTATGCGGACTAATATAAATATTAAATAGGTAAAACAGTTGAGTGCGAATATTATATTAGTCGTTAAAATTTACTTTTCAATCCGGGTATTGCATTTGCGGTAACATTGGTACAAAAATAATTATAAAGTTCAGTTTAAGCGAACGTACTGTATGCTTAATTTTATTAAAAACAAACTGAACAAAATCGTTTACATTAATTTTAATGATAAATGTTTATGTATATATGTTATAAATTATATAATGCTTGACCAGGATCTAACTTAATATTAAGTGGTAATGTAATCTGCGATGGTAAAGCAGGTTAACTTATAAATAGCTTACCCACTCTCTTCTCATAGCCCACATCATACCTTGACGGGAACACTGACGCCGGCAGGTTGTTCCATTCCTAAATCGTTCGTAATAAAAATGTTAAAAGTAAAATTCGTTTCACAAAATTACATCCAGTACTTGCAAATCATGTAGCCAATATCAAATAAATATCATGGACACAATAGAATAAATAACAATGTTAATTTTGCTTTTGCAAATTTCCATTACAAATTCTAGTGTGATCATTAATTGTATCTTTTATATGACTTTTATATAAATTTAATTTACCTAAAGTAACATTTGTACAAAAAATTAGTAACGTAATATAAAAATAATAAATTAAGTCAATCTCGTAGCCGCTATTCCCTGTGGTCAAATTTGTTGAATACTTAATAGATATATCCTAAGATTACATTAATATTCTATTCCGTAGACTGTTGTAAGATTTGTAAAGAGCACTACCTAAAGTATTAATAATTGGCGTGTAAATACTAAATGCTACCATTAATCAATAGATGATGTCGAATATGGACGGCTTATGTAATTATTAACTGAGCACACATTGGGCCTCTATCGCGGTATCCTTGTAGTCATTCGGTAAACAATGCCGGTGCAGAGTGTAAACAAATAATATGCGATGAATTATTGAACTTGTTACACTAACAATTGCGTATACGTACGCATAATTAGGTCTAAAGTTAATTACACTATACTACGTCACTTAACGTACTGCAAATCAGCATGCGCCTTTAGAGTGTATACACGAGTACGTACTAGAACGTAACTTGAGTGTGTGGACTTCTAGTAACATGTCGTACTACGTACATAGCACAAACAATTGTGCCAAACTTGAGCCAACATGAGCGCGAGATTCGAGGCTAGTGGGTTGGTAATGAATAAACAGGCGTGTGTTGCAACCGATAAGCTTACAGACGCAGCGAAATACATTGTCTGACAGCGGGCACGTCGACTCCCTTCACCCTCTATCTCGGCAAACCGACGTACGTTACCCGTTGACATGATTGTATAAAATTACGGAAGTCTCTATTGTCTTTCATTTGCGTCAGGTCGCAGAGTGCAGTGGAGCAGCGGGACGACGAGATTAGCTTGTCTAAATTCGGGCTTAAATTTTAATCGCCGGCTAAAACTTACCCGGACGAAAGCACCGAAAAGCTCCTTTATAAAGGACATTTTGGCAACAGTTTCTTAGATGTGCACAAGATAGCGAATTAACTTAGAAGTTAAATAGAAATAGATGACACAGATACGATTTAATTTCCTTTAGTTTCTAACTCATTATATATATTTTTATTATTATTAATACAAATCAATATAAAATGTACACAAGTTATACTTGTTAAGATAAGTTTGAAATTTACTATATTAATAAAATACTGGCTCCCTATCGGTATAGTTTACTGCTTGCCTTGTAACTCGGAGGTTTCGAGTTCGGGTTTTTTGAACTCACTTGCCTAGCTGCCACCCCCAATGTTAATCTACCTTCATAACAGCTTTGCAGTGCTCCGGCAGCTATATACGTGGGAACCCAAAGAATACTGGGCGAATACGCTTCATCATTTACGGTAACATTATGTGAATCGTGATCAACTCTTAGCCTTAATACCTTTTAAAAATTAACATACAAGCGAATACCTTACCCAGTCAGTACTTAAAGAGACATCTGCAGTAATTACAGGTGTATCTAAAAACAAAAAAAATATTAATGCATCGCGTAATGATCGTAGGCAACCGTAAACGTAATTTTTCACTTGACTTTATTTTTACGCGAAGCTACATCGACGGCCGACTATAACCGGGATTCTAATCAATTTAATTTATCAGGGATCCCTGGAGGCGGCCATTCACTTCATTTAATGCACGTATTTTGCGGCGGAGCTGATTGTTTTGAACCATTCGGTTGTACGGTCTATTTAGATTAATTATTGGATTACTTAATTTTGCAAATTATTTATGCCGAGTACTTTCATAATTTTTATGTTCGAGAAAACATTTGGATACAACAGAATTAACAAAATTAATTTCTTATTTCATTACTTTTTGCCATTCATCTATTTCACTAACTAAAATATTTACTGGAGTGTTAGTTAAAAATATCGAAAGATTTATTTTGTAGTGGAACCTTATTAAAAATTCAAAGTTTTGATTCGCCGATTGACCCATAAATCATTACACAGTCAAAATTTATGGTTCCAAGGGACAAAATAAGGAGGGTGTGTTTTTTTTATATGTAGGTATTTTATTAGAACTTTCGAAATCTACCACTTTGGGAAAGAATGGAGGTTCAAATTTTGAAATGAAACTTTTTAATCTGTAAATCGATTGATTCGAAATTTGGTGTACCTACTGGAGGAGGATTATCTTAATTTAACTTAACTCTTTATTTAATATCTTAATATTAAATAAAAAATTACTACACCCAGAGAAGAGAGCGCATAGTGTCTAATCCTAAATATTTTAGAAGGCTATTTTAAAGAATAACAGAGTAAAATTAGTTGAAAATAGAAACGTGTAAAGTTGTTAAATATTGTTTATCATCAAGATTTAATAAGAAAGGGCAGCAATCGAATTCTGGAAATGAGGTTGGAATTACGACAGCGGTATCATTTGTTCCGGCAACTAATAAGGGAGACAATATTGCACTCGATACGTATAAATGTGCGAGGAACATTTGGGGCGTGATATTAATTCCGCCAGTAATTGCTATCGGTTTCCACCCGGGGCTGCAGCCATGAGCCATGAATACGGGAGTTACCGCTATTTGTTTCTGACGTTGCGGTTTAGGGTTTTACTTCGGCCCTGTCCTGTATTTATTTTCTTCGAGTTTCATTCAAACACAATAGACGAGTGGATAATCGGATCCGTTTCGATCGTTCGGTTCAGTACTAGTGAAACAATGGTCTTATTTGACCTAGCACCATTGTTGGGCGAGCGGGACAATTAAAGTTTGTAGCGAATTCGTTCACACTGTTTTAACTCATTAATTTTTGATGTAGATAACGTTTTGTTCTTTCATTAAGACCGAACTCGTGGACATTCATATCATCACACATTGCGGTGGCTAATATATTATTTGATTAAACTAAAATCGCCTATGTGTTAATACGGAATATACAAGATTAGGAAACTTACTGCCAATTTAGAAATAAATCAATAATTATTTATTTTATAAAAATCATTGTCATCACATGGCTTAAGTTTATATTATTTGTTTATTAAAATATAATTTGAGACTAAGTAAGTTTATTGTAAATTAAATTTTGATAAAATAAACCGACCAAAAATTGCCTTTGCCATTTACAAATAATGATTATTTGAAGACGTGTAACATCAAAATCTCATCATCAATAAATTAAGGAAGCGTGGTTACGCCAGCTCCTGCTTTAGCCGTATAAGCTCCATTGTGCATAACTGAGAAAGGACAGGAAACCACAATACAGTTCAAGCTAAGTAAGCGCTAACGTATCACTAAATATTATGAGGTAATTTGAAAACTAGTAGTATTTTGCGAATTGTACTAACGTTCTTTCTAACAACTACTAAAATGTTGGTCTGTGTATGTTCGTGAGGGTATGTAATTATATAAAATTATTATAAATACACGTAATTACAAATGAAACAAATTTAGTAATTGCAATGATTTTGATTCGTTGGTTTGTATATTAAATTTTATTATATTAATTGAAATTTAATGTGATAACGTGTTAATTACAATCGGTATGGTAAATATTAATTTATACATAATTCATTGTTTATCGAGTTAATTATTACTATAGAATTGAAGTAATAATAGATGCATGGTTAGTGCGAAAAATTCACATGATGCGATATGCGTTTATAAGGTGAACGTAGTACCTTGTTCTTGTTAGTTTTATGATGCAAGCAACTGTAATATTCATGAGCTTACTGCCAGGTTCCGAAAAGAAAACTAAGTTGTTTCTCTTTTATAGGATGAAAATAAGGCATCCTTTCCTTATAGATAAGTAGGATGTAACTCCATTCGGTAAAGGGCCTCTCCACTCGTAGCTAGAGATGCTGCCAAGATTCCAAGAGCCCCCGCGCCTTTTGTATCCCAGAAAATATTGGTTGATATAGGGGGAATTGAAAGGTTTGGGATGGGTCAATAGTAAATGGTGGCGAAGTACGCAGCCGGTTTGACGCACGGTGTGAACTGAGGCCCTCGTTATTTTCAATTTCCATACACGAGCGCCCTTTTCCCCTGTGCGCCTAAGCGGACAAGTTCAGACTCAAGTGTATTAAGTTATGAAAATTATAAAAATTGGTTTTAACGGATAAAGGACGTATTAAGGGGGTAAAGCATCATTATTGTGGCTGTAATTCGAGGAAAACATTTTTAAAAATGTCATATTTAATGAATGTGAAAAACGCAGAAGACTTTTTTGAGTAATTTGTTACCAATATGACGGATTACTTACAATGTGTTTTGCCAATAAAATAGATGTAATATAGAAAAAAAATAACGTATTAATAATTTAAAATGTTGGATAGAAGTGTAAAGAGAAAAAACTTTATTCGTAAAAAGGTCACTTACTACATGTCAAAAAAAAAAACAAGAAAATATAATTCCTAACGTATAGTAAAACAAGTTAATATTCAACATAATACAGTAGGTGGCGTTATTATAACATGTTCCTGGCACCGGTGAGCTGAAGAAGAAGTGTACAACGAGAAAATTGTATTTCCATTTTTACAATTTCAATTTAGTATTAATTCGAGTCCGTTGCCTGCTCGGGTGCGCCGCCACATGTAAAATATGGATCGGCTAAGTGAAATTAAAATGCTCTATAAATTGTGATTTTTGCAAGTCCTAAAGTGGAGAAGGCTTTTTATTATTTATTATCGCCCGCGCCGTACGCGGCCAGCCCAACTTAGTGAAAATCGCTGTGTTGTTATTCAATTTAGTCGCTGAAAATATTTACTTTGACAACGTTTATGAAGCTACGGAAACATTTTTTTTATATAATCCTCGCAAACCTAGTTTTACCATTATTTTTTATGGAATGAAGTGCTTATGATCTTCTGACTTTCTAAATTTTTTAAATCGTTGTTAATTTCTTTTCCAAAATATTATATTACAAACAATACATATATAAGCTACGCTAACGTAAAAAAAGATTATTAGCGTTAAACTTTTATGCAGACAGATTTAATTAATTTTTGTTTTGTTTTTATTGTGTTTTATACATTATAAACGTATTTTAGGAATCATTACGTAATTAAATGTTAATAACCTCTAGAATAATATTATTTTTCTTTTTAGTAGAATTATTTCAAATATCCAAGCTTTCTTTGCCCGCGCTCCGTTATATTAATGTAAAGAAATAACGACTAGGAAAAAAAAGAAACGAACGGGATGGCTGAGTTGCATTTATTTCGTCGCGAAAGTTATACCGGTAAATATTAATCCAGGTAAAATATTTTTAAAATACGGTCTAATTTTAATTTACTTGAACAGTGCATAGTATATATTTTTTTGATAAATGTTGTGTAGTTATGTGTTAGGCACCGGCTTCAAACGCGAATCTTGGCCATACATATTCGCAGGTCAAAACCTGTGGTCACTATGTGCAGATTGGGCTCAGCCGTATAGCTGAGTCGAATTTAAAAATGTATTATATAGACCGGCAGTCTTAACAGACTTATTTTAAGACCATAACTTAAAAGTTCTTTTGTCTGCTATTTGCTTCATATAAAAGCATTGATATACCTAGATGAAATTCTCAAACGTATTCTGCTTAAATATTTGTTAATAATAAATCTTCTTTATTATATAAATTGTAATTATCATTTATTGAGGAATCATCTTGGAAGACATATATCTAATAAAATCGGATTTGAAATATTCAGTTATTGTACTATTCAATACAGAAACCCTATGATTGTTAATTATCTTGTCTTTTGCTTTCTGTCGGATATTATAGGATTATTGCTATCATAATATCAATGTAATAATATTTTACCTGATATTCATTTTATGTCTTTTATTTATTATTATTCTATCTATGCAGTAATTGATGTATACTGAGTTAACTAAATCAGTTATATTATTTCATAAAATTATTATAATTATAATGATTAAAATTATTTTAATATAGTTGAACACTCCAAGATTCGATACAATTCGTACTCCAGTACAAAATTACTTTATAAATAAATGTTACTTCGTGATAGTATGATTTAAAAAAATAGATAGAAATTGTTAACTGAAGTTAAGATCAATTATGTAACTTATCATTAACAATGTACAATTTTGTAATGAAGTTGCTTACCCACCTAGCGACACGTTAAATAACGTTATTTTTAATAAAAATGTACCACTAGTAAGTAGTAGTCTGTTGCAAGCTGACGATAATGATTACTATGATGGTAAAATCGCAATTTAGACACAAACTTCAATCCAAAGCACAAATTACAATATTTACATTAAAAAAGAATAACTCTCAAAAAAATATATTACCACAATTAAATAGAGTTCGTTGCATTGTTTGCTCGAAATTTGGTCTCCATGGAGCTATTTCAATAGGATTAATAATCGCTTTATTTTCTATAACATTTTAGTTTACAATACATGTATAAAAATGATTTGTACGAATTCATCATAATTTGTATTTTATTATAAAATATATAAAAGATAGTTAAAATGTTAAAATTACTTTATATAATGAAATTGGAGAGAAAAATTCGGATAAGAAACTGTGGCAACAACGGGTTTCTGTTTAAACAGCTCAATCTATTTCGTTTCAACTCGAAAAACTTTCAAGACACACTTTAAGGTTGAGCAAAATAAATACAAACGTCATTAGAGAGGCAGCTCAGCGGGGCCGAGGTACGTCTCGCAATCAGCGGGACTCCTATCGGCCTGTCCTCTCCTTTTGCGCCGTTCCAATACACATACGAGATATTCCTAATTTTACACTTTGCAGTTTCAAATTAAATTGAATTTCGTTTAAAGTGGAACACTGTTATACTGGAATAAATATTTCAAATTGGTTGAAAGTTCTCATCGTTTCTGTAGATATAATTTTAACTTTATTATTTAAAGTTTGTAACGAAAATTACTTAAAGTTTGTAAATGTAAGTGGAATTAATCGAAACACGTAAACAGATTCCGATTTTTATGTGAAATTTACCAGTTTGATAAATAACAAGTGATTTTAAAGTGGCATGAAATTGATGGACAATGTATTAATTATATTGACGTTAAAACTTATGTACCGTACCCATTATTGAAATCACATCTCATTTTCATTCCATAAAATATTTTTTGTCAGCGTTAAAAATTACGTAAACAATAAAATAACAATCCGTGATCCCATTATATGAGTAATGGCGTGGTCGATGGAAGGTATTTTTAAAACCGCTTGGCTAGTTACCACCCGAAATGTCTATCTGCTGCCCAATAGCACTGGAGTGTATCGACAGTTATACTCGTACATGTGCGGCGTGTAAGAGTATTCTGGGCATGCTTTCCATTCTTCGACCTCATTGTCACTTAACATCAAGTGAAATTAAGGTCGTGTCATTCCAATACAAAACTTGAACGAAAATCAGTTCATAGATATGTATTGGAAAATAATATTTTGTAACATTCAATAAAATATAATCATATGTGGGAAAATGATAAAGTAGTAGGTGTACTTCACTTGTATCTTGAAATGAAGTAAACTTACAATTCCTATGAAACAGAATTTACTAATAAAGTGATGTGAAAGTATTAGATGGGAGAATAAATAGTACCATATAGTGTGTTTAATACTTTTTCTCTGTTTGATAACGATGGTCAATATTGCAAATACTCTGAAATATTATAAATAGTTTTACTAATAATTGTAATATAGGCATAACTTCGTCATTTTTGATGTTAACCTTTGTCTAAAATCTAAGTATTTAATTAAATAATATTTTTTTCAAATACAACTAAAAGTCGACCCATGTAATATAACTCAAGTAGTTCAATATATTTTAGTGATATTATTGTGTCGTTGTACCAATGGATAGATTTTTAAGTATAATGAATGTGGAGTTTTTTCATATATGGAAAATGTTTTTACATTATAACGTAATTCAATTAACTTTTATTATAGTTTTATCTTATTGTTCCAGGGGCTTTGGTTTCATCACATTTGGCGACCCAGCTAGCGTAGACAAAGTTTTAGCTCAAGGCACACATGAATTAGATGGTAAAAAGGTGAGTCATAAAAATAAAAACTTTCGTTTTCATTTCCTCAGTTTGAGATATATATTAAATATATAGAAAGATATATAATTTTAAATCAAATATTGTAATGAGTGTAAATTTAGCATAAATTTATGATATTTTTAAAAGCATACAAAATGTATTCAAAATTAGTGATTAGAGAACATTATAGTATATAGTTAGACGATGAATTTATCAAAAAATTATTAAGTTTCTGTAGTATAGTGTGTTCATGTGTAGCATAAAAAAACTTTAAATATTAAAGTGACCAAAATCATAAAATAACATCTCGACAGTCTTCCAAATCTATTACTAAGCGTTATATCTGTCAAGAGACTGAGTCCTGATTTCTTGTGAAAGTTTATCGTCGCTTACAGTCCGACATAAATTCGCATGGCCTCGGGGCGAATGGCCTCCGCAGTCACCATAAAGTGTTAAATCACGCCTGCCCGTAATTTTTCATACGTGTATTTGATTACGCTCACAAATATAGCCGAAAATTATTAAATAAATTAAGGAAACGTTTAAAACGGATGTTAGTAATGCATTTAATGTTTTTTATCATATGAATTCCGCTAAAAAAAACTGGTGGATATCCAGCTTATTCAGAGTTTATTTTCTATCAACAATCGAGCCATATAAATAAAGTAAATATTTTACACTATTGTAACACAATGAATATTTTTCGTACCATTATTGTACAGAATCTATGTTTGATATATTAATAAAGATGTATATAAATTATTTAACTAGGCCGGAGACTATATGTAATTAAAATTTTTAATGTCAATTCTGTTGCACACAGTATATTAAGATGTCTTATATCAAACATATGTAGTTATAACTGTTTTAATTATTAAAAAAATCAGAAATAATTAGGCGTTTTCAATGACAGCACGGAATCTCTTATTATAAATAATTAAGGCTAGTATTTATATTGAGCTTCGTTATTTATGTGTATAACAATTTTTATATCTCAGAGAAGCGGGACACATTACGGGCGCCCGTACCGGGTGCTCTCACTGTGCAGATGGAGAAAAAAGTCGATTACTATCGCTCGCCACGAAATAATCTAGATAAATTACAGCGCCCGTCGTTGTTTACTTTGATTAAATTGTAGTCGACTGGCGGAAGATTAGCCGAAGCCTCGCAAATCGAGCGAAGAGAGAGAGCATTTTCTCAATTTACATAAAACGAACGCGGAAGATCGCAATAGTGTTTACATTCAATGCTCTTATATCGTCTCCAACACTGTTATCCCGTTCAATTACCGCATTTAATACCGCTCCAGTTTGTAATTTTAAGACGATTGTTAAATTATATTGACAGTTTATTCAAATTTATGTAGTAACACTAGAGGTCGCAATATTCGCCATTTTGACGGAAATTAATTCTATCAAATATAAACAAATTACACATTTACATGTGTGCGATTTCTTTCATTTTAATTTTATATTTAACACTCAAGTACATAATTGATTCAAACAGTTTTTCTGCTGTCGACAATATTAGATTCAGCCAAGACTTCAAATTTCATAATATACTATGATTTTGTTTTATAATATATAAAAATTATCCGTAAATTTAATGTTAAATTTGTAAATAAGCAGTTGATTAATTTAAAATAATTAGCGTTGGCCGCTGTTTAAGCTTTTACGTACTCGTACTAGCTATTTCCATATTAAAAGTATTGATAACATGTAATGACTCATTAACATTCTGTTGACTACATGTTTTACAATTAATTCGTCTCCAGTCATTGTTATGTGATCAACTTGTAGCTACACCTATAGAATTATATTTATCACTGTCTTAGAACCACTATTTTTTTTTCTTTATGTAATGTCAAAGTAACATTGTAGTATTAAATAGCAATTCGGAAAATCTGATGAGTTTTTTCAAATTTGGCTGCGTCCATGACGCATGGTTTACCGTTTACCTTGTAACGCGAAGGTGCTGGGTTGGATTCCCGGGCCCGAGTGGAGTCTGGAGGGTGGTAGTGTTTTACGAAACCGCTAGATTAGCTACCTTAATGTCAATCTAGAGCCAGAATAGAATTTCTGTTCCGGCAGTCATCCAAGTGAGAGCAAGAAATATTTTGGGCAAACATGGTTCATAATCAATGGCAAAATAGTCACTTAACATCAGGTGAAATCGAGATCAAGTGCTAGCCCATAATCTATAAAAAAGCTAGCTGTAAAATTTAAAAACTATGTCTTTTGTATAAACATTATATAGTTAAAATTAATATAATATGTTCCTCCTATTGTCCTTATTTTACGTTTCTGTTTCTAAACGGTAAGGTTAATCGCATGTCTTTACGTCGTAAAATTGTCGTTGTAGCAACGTTTTTCGGGAGTATGCCTGAACATAATAGCTTTCTACGTCATCAATATTTATAGATTTGCTTACGATTTATGATTCGACTATAGAATGGTGTGCACATGTTTAGTTTTTCTTTTGTTTTTGCATGTGTAACCTATTCGTATACTATGAAAAATATAAGAGACTGTCAGTTCAGTACAGTCTTTTTTTGTTTTATTATAATAACGAAGTTTTCTTATACTGAATGTATTTCAAATATAAGGGGTATATCTTTTTAAAAATGCTTGATAAGATTTTTATAATAAAATATTCAATATAGATAGTTTCGATTTTTTAATTTCAAGTTATGAAAAGTAGAGTACAACTCTAAGAAAAGGTTTATAGTCTGTTCTAATTTTATAAAATTGTTTCCGTTATTTGGTGAATACCTATCGAAACTGCAAACAATTTTATCCACCCAGTACAACCAAACTTAACTCATTTATATTTTATTAAGAAATATTGAAACTTCTTCATTCAACTTTGTTTCAAGGCTCATCGGTTTCGATCGTTCTATCAAGTGTATCAAACTTAGGTTTCGCTAAGAAATGGCTATTCTGGAGACTAAAAGAAACATTGAATACCTCTTAAATTTTACTATATTTTTTTAAAAGTTATCTTTATAAGTGTAACTATATAAGAATGCTTTTGTTGGTTCAAAACATGAAGAACTAAATAATATATCTTGCTAGTAATTATTTTTCATCATTCGTTCAATCTTTGGAATAACAGTATAAAGTATTGCCTCTGCTAAAATAAATCGTCTATAAATCGATTCTTGTTAAAAAATTCTTATACAATTTTTATAATGAGAACTTATATTTTTGTAAAATCAACACAAAAAATAAAAAGTACTTCAAATCAACTCAAAAATTCAGTTGTAATCGTAAATCTAGACAATTTTTATCTCGCCGTTTCCTGTGAAAATTTTTATTATATGCACACATTTTAGTCTTCCCTTATACCTAAGCGTTATTTTAATACGTAAAAGTATCAACCCCATGGCAAGTTCTATTGTAAGTCTTTTTATGAGTTATACGGGCCTTTATTTCGAGGCCAATTAAAAATTCCTTTTCCCTCAGAACACGGGTCTCCAGGGCTCCCTTTTGTCGCGGCCGGATTTGCGTGAAGCAGCCTCTCTAAGATGGCTCTTAAATTTCATCCAGAGAACCTACGAGACAACACAAAACTTACTCTAATGAATATTCGAAAAATTGCTTTCAGTTGGAAAAATGTAGCTCTTAATAAAATTAGCACAAATAACATTAACTACTTTTTTTATGTTTTTAAAAATCGAAATCAACGTTTGTGTAGTAGCAATATGTTTGACTTTATTTTGTTGTATCACAACTTGTATCTATAAAATATTTAACATATCATAACTATTACTAAAGAAGATTCAGAAACTTTGTAAAAAAGGCAGCTATTTTTTCATTGTCATATTTATATTTTATGTGTAAAACGAGACATGTTTAATGGTTTTTGAAATTTTAAAGTTTTTTATGTAACCAGTTTTTGGTTTTGGTTGCTATGATATTAACTTGTTACAAAAGATACTTTTTAATGTTTCCCTAACATTGTGCGGGGGTAGATGGCAGTTACAAGGATTCTAAAAAGTTACAGAGTTTAAAAGTATAACAGTATGGGTAGCCGCATTTTTTGTTTTGAAGCAGAAATGAAATAATAATAAAGTCCTCTACTTATCGAAGTTCTTTTTAAGTTGCTTTAATACTTTTGATTCTTTAACAAAAACTTTACAATTTGTTTAATATTTTACTAGAAATTACGTAGTTGTTCTAAACAAATTGGATTGAGAGAATAATTAAATGATTAAATATGTATACGTAATTTAAATTAGTTCTGATAACCATAATCCGGTAGCCGATTTTACAGCACCGCAGTATAATCGCTTTATTAACGGAATACAAGTTGTCGTTGCGTGTTATTAAATTAAAATTTATTTTACAAGTACGCAGCGCGACGGCGGCAGCCAGCGGAAAACATAAACACTCAGCCGCGCGGCGGAACCCGCATTGGGCAGTCAAGTGTAAAAAGCGCTTAATTAAATTCCGATGCGTATTCCCCCGAATCACGTTCAACTTTAACGCATTTAATTCGCCATGATCATAAATTCATATTGCCACCTAACACGTTCAGCGCTCTCTGGCTGAATTCGAAAATACGACGCTAGGTACTAGTCGCCGGCGTCCATGGAAATAAAATGCTTTTCAATGCAGCCATTGAAGTATGTTACCGTGCAACGGCATAAATTTGCTGTAGTACGCTATTTGAATTATTGCATAACTTGTAAACACGTCTGAGACCAAGCGCTCGCGACGTGGATGCCTTCATTTTCCCCTTTTATAATTCTCGGTGAGGAATAAAGCGAATGCATTCAGATGACGTAGTATACATGTAACAAACTGTAGAAGTCTCATAATTGAAATTCAAATGGTGCTATAAACCTGATTATTAATACATTTTATTAATTTAAACTACTATGATTCTTAATATTTTCTAGGTTTTAGATATATATAATCTAGATCAGTATTAATCAAGATAGATTATAATAAGCAAATGTCTGCGTCAAATTTTTTTATATGTAATAAATATATATCTTAAAATTTTATTGACATATTTTCATTATATTACTAATGGTAATACGCAAAATTTTCCATTAGTTAAGTCGTTAATACAATCTGTTACATCTTCTTAAATAACCCCAGGGCGTCGATTTATATGAAATATTCTGTAGGCTATTGTAATACATTCCCTATCAAGACATTCATAGTGAGATTTGCGCATCAAATATGTAACTAACCAAAATTTATTTACTGCATATTTGATATTTTCATAGCCGATTTTTTATAGATATAGAAACAGTAAAATAGTTTATACATATATTTTTCAAAAAAATAAAAATATTTTGCAATTCTGAACCGATACACATTGACCTCGTGTTACATATTTATTTTAATTTACTATGTTCGAAGTTAACTAGGTATTAACAATGGTTTTCGTAGCCACTAAACAATATTGTTTCTTAATTCTGCAACTGGCGGCGTGTTACAACTAAGAGAGAAAAAAATGTAAATATTATGAAGAACTGTTACATTAGATTTTAGTGATTTCATATATGCTAACGTCCGTTTTTATATTTTTTCCTTTAATCTACAACTTCACACGTTGGCGATAGTTTGCACGTTTCGGTTTGACAACGGCTCCCATTACTGCGGTGGTGCTAATCTAATTCCCTAGAACTTACGCAGTAGGCGCAGTTAGCGGTAACCTCTAAGGGCTATAACGAGAGCATTAAGTGATTTTTATCGCTCAACAATTACGCCCGTAGTACATCGCAAACAACACACATTTGTGTGGTGCCACTCCATAATGTAGAGTCGACGGTTTTTGCGCTGGATTACCCGTTTAAACAAACCGAGCGGCCG
Source organism: Pharmacophagus antenor (assembly GCA_018245475.1). Lineage (NCBI taxonomy): Eukaryota > Metazoa > Arthropoda > Insecta > Lepidoptera > Papilionidae > Pharmacophagus > Pharmacophagus antenor. Next base: position 7,959 of record DWQX01000381.1, on the reverse strand, counting down.
GAACACCAAATAAAGGGAAACACTAACCGACGCCCGCGTTATTCTTCCAAAATTAACTCATAACGCCAAGAGCTGTTGATTTTTTTTTCGACCGTAATCTGCTTTAACGGGCACGGGGCCAGTAGCTTTAGTAAATCGGCTGCACGCGAGTACCGCGAAATGGGAATCTTTAAATGGTGTACATACATTTTTAATGTCGTTTTAATGCCCCGTACCGCCGATTGCGGTAGAAGTTAACGTTGAAACGAGTTCATTAATGTTAAAACATTCAAGAGCCGTTTAAACGGCCGCTCTAAGTTACCCTAATGTAGCAGAAAAACAAAATAATATTCAGCAGCGGTATCATCGTGTTTACAATATTTCATAAAGAAGCTTACATAGAAATTACGTTATTTAATGGAGGGAAACGCTCAAGAAATTTAATAAAAGGATAGAGTGAGTGTACACAGGTAGGTATATTACGGACGTAGGTAGAAGAAAAACAAGCATTTCACATGCGGCCCCGAAATAATAAGTTGAAGTTGAGTATGTGCCCCTCGCCCACCTGAAGAGATTGGGGGACAGGAATGCTTAATATAGAGTCCTTTACTAGCAAGGTCTCCCAATAATACCGCCGTCTTTGCAAACGTAGACAAGTTTGTACTAGTAGTCTACTATACATACAGTAGCACATTTGCATAAAGTTTTCTGAAAAGTGTCACATAGAAAATATTAGGCAAAGGATGGGGATTATGCTGTTGTCGATTTATGTACATACATTTTCTAAAAGGTAGTTTGAATTTGGAATATCAAATCTAAAACTGCCTCTATAGGATATCGAAGATAAGACGTACCAAATAATACAGTGAGTATTTTGCCTCCCAGTTTACGTTTACCAAGCAGACGTATTCATTCTATGCACGAAAAGTTTCTCGCAGTCGGTGTCAGTTCATAGGAAACTTCTCGGGCTCGGACATCAGGAACCGGCGTATATACAGTAGCACAATGGAATAAAGTAACATCGGAAGCTCGTTGGAGTTAATAAATAATACAGAAGCGGAGTGACATGCGCAGAGTGCAGTACGAAGCGCCCTAAGTCTGTTTTGACTGCAAATATCTGCGCCGGATGTCTGCTCGTACTTCTGGACGCGGTTCGCGATCTTTGCTTTACTGGATGAGGCTGGTTTTTAATTATACTTTTTATACGTATCATCCATATGTTTTATTTCGTATGTATTCCCTTTTTATACCTATTCTCTAGATATATTAACTGTGTTACATTAAAATGTACTTCATTTAATAAAAATAGACTAATGCCAGATCAAGATCTCTTATAGCGGTGACCATTTTCCAAGTGATTATATAGTCTATAATAGTAAGTCGCAATAGCCTTGCAAAACCTTATCTCCACATTTGATATAAAGGTAACATTTCTGTCACCAAGCAATAGTATGAAAATATTACTATATTACAGCTGTTATTGCTCTATAGTTAGAGAATTTACTGCGGTACTTAACTTTACATCAGACATTGTAAGGAGTTGCGTCAGCCTCCGTGGCTTCGTGGTTTACTGATTATTTTGTAATATAAAATGAGTAGTGTAGCTTGGATGGTCATTGGATTTATTCAAACTCGCCTGACTGGCTACGACCCACAGTGATTTACCGCCATAACAACATTGCTGTGTTCTGGCAATCATATATGTGGATGCCAGAAGTATTTCGGGCGAGCACGTTTCTTTATCCAAAGGCCTCATCATCACTTACCACCAAGTTATCCATTATGGTCGTGACAATTTATTGACGATAAATAAAATGAGGTAAGTCTAATGTACTGCTGAGTAAATATTAACTAGCATTACTTTCTCACTTACTACCAATTAAAACGTCCAGTTCATCTCGTTATTAGAATGAAAACTTTGCAATAACAACATCAGTATGCAGAAGCGCTAATGTCTACCACATCTAGTACTGTGGTGGGTATTATCAGTGTTTTGGTCGGGCGCGCTCGGACGACGGAAGGCAAACAGTGCGTAATCTTTGTCTCACGAGACCACCGGCCACATTGCGCCGCGTCCACTGGCTTTGTGCTACCGAATTCGCCTGATAAGCTTAAACTTTGCTCTTTGAATCACTCTAGTCGATTGTTAGGATTTCAATAAGTTAATACGTAATAATAAAGTGACTAACCTATACTCAGTTCTATGAAATTTTTCAAAAAAAAATTTAATGTCAGGAGAAAATTAACTTACAATTATAACAATAAAATTAAATTTATTTTAAACTGCCTTATGATGATTTTGTAAGATACTCAATTTAAACGTTTTTTTTTTAACTACTTGAAGAGGCACTATTTTTTTCATTTAATAGTTTTTGTTTTCCATACATAGTTCTTGTGTGAATTAAATATATTCATAAGATATAATTTGAATATTCGTGTTTTCTTTTTTATCGGCAATGGGTTAAAATTGAGCCTCAATTTGACATGATGTTAAGTGACAATTAGGCTGTAGATGGTAAACATTTCAGTTTCTTGAGACTTTTATAAAAGGACAATTATTTTAAGAAGTAAATGAAATTTGATAATTTGTCACATTATATAAGGTAACAAAAGGCACAAAAATGAATCAGTCAGTATATTACCAGCGAAATGCTCTTGCCTTATTTTAAGTGTTCACCGTACAAATAAAGTTTGACTGATGGCTAATGTTACGTTGTTATCCTTTCGGTGTTTAAGCTCTCAACACTTACATTTAAAAGTAAGTAATATGTAACGGGAGCGAAGGGAACGTACTTCGGTTGCATTTAGTTGTGAGATGTAGGCCTAAACGGGCGGCGTGCTAGTTCCCACGCCGATCCCTTGTTCGCGTTACACCGACAAGAAACCCATTTTTTTTCCTCTTAGAATTAAGCGAGTGATAAAATTCTTGCGACGTAGCATGAAAATGTGCGTTACCTGCCTTGCATATTTATGCGTGCCGCAGTAATGACGTTTGTCGAGCCTCCTCCCTGACGGGGTTTCATTACTGTTCGTCTCTGTGAGAGTTAAAGCAAACTCTACTTTATAAACAATCTATGTCAAGTGTTTTCCGATCGCTTCGCAATCTGTTTCTATTTTTCTTTATTGAATGACTAAAATTCGAATCAATTAAAAGCGTGCTCTTGTCGCACTAACAACTGCGTACTTAACTTTGCTGTCAACTTAAGTTGTTGATTATATTTGCGCTTGAAATAATATATTTTTTAAGATGCAATGTCGCACAAAGTTATTTATGTGTGTAGGTATTAATGAATGATTAAAGTATGAGGGTACGTAGGTATGTAAGTCGTAACAGAGCACTAACCCCTTAGGAGAGTAAATATTGTGCTTAATTTAATTCTGGTTAGCATGAGCGCATGGGTGATGGCGTAAGCGTATAGGAGGCAGCCGTCGGGCCACAAGTCGCGCTGCGCTGCATATCATATATTTCAGGTCAAATGGCCCGAAATATACTTGCAATAGCTCGCCCCCTAATCTTGAGCCAACTCAAGTATTGCACCTGCAGCCAAATTCGTTCCAATTAGGAGAAGTTAGAGTGCGCGTCGCTGACTGAACAGCAAATGATGCGGTCCCCACTTAGTCCCGGCCGACACTTACATGTCGTCTGAACGTAAATAAATTCAATTACAGTTTGCACTGAGTGCACGTCATTAAACTTTCTTGTCCGCAGCAACGCCATGGCGTGTGACGCTTGTTAATTATCGGGATTTTAACAACGCACCCGGTGATTGAAATTGCATGTACATGGGAACTGAAATTAATTGTACCAGCGCGTTTCTTGCACGAGTTACTAAAGTGAAACTTCGAAACTTTAAAATCTGAAATGCCATGCGTTTTACGTCTGAATAAAATACGAACTTTAAAAATAGTAATATATAGTTAATTTTCGCTAAAATTATGGTCATGTCCATAACATTAAAATCAACTTTAAAATTTACTTAAAAAAAATAAACGACATCATAAATCAAATATTTTGAACATTTAAATTAAAAAAGCAAGAAAAGCATAAACAGCCTAAAGGGCTTGGGTGCTGCTGGCGAATTGAGTCATAGGTTGATATTAGTAATTCAACTAGTGTTGTTAATCATCACCTTCACTAACAAAAAAATGACTTGGATATGTAATCATAAGTAAAGGAAAGATGTACAAGATAATGTTAAGATGAAGTAGAACAGATATTTAACAGCTTAATGTTATAAAATGACGTCTACGACCAGTAAGGCGTTACAAATTATTTCTGTAAGAAACCTCTACTTTATGGGCTTTTAAAAATATAATGATTTTCCCCATATAGTATCCACTGTACACTTCGTTCAATGTAAAGTACTAAAAGTCAATGTTACTATAAATGTAAGGGTACGAATCGATGTGCAATCCAATAATTTCCTTAAATATTGGTTCTGCCTGTAGCATACCCTAGATACAGAGTGTAAATTTTAGAACGCATACTAAATCTAGGATCACCAAACTGGTTAGCCTATTAAAACTTCCGTATCGTGAACGCCCTCATACCGTTTTAAACTTTAAAGAGATTTTCTATATAACGCGAAGGATCATATCTGTGTTGAATTGCAAAATGAAATGTCATGCATCGTTAATCTATTTTTTTTTATTTTAAATTAAAATGACTGTACAATTTTTGACATACCTTTTTACGATAAATATTTTTCCAAGCAAGACTAGACAACATGTATTACAACTGCACGAGGCGCAGACATCGACTGTTTGCTTTATATAAAATTTAACATAATCGACTTTACGTCGATGCCGTCGGTCTGCGCACATAAACCGATATGCTCTATTCCAAGTAGTAGTGATATCCCACTAATGTGCTTTCTCCTACAATCTTTTCCTGCGATGACACGCTAAAATTTTACACTCGACCTTTCGAATTTGAACGTAGTCATCGTGGATTAAGGTGCATTTCGGTATGATGCGTGACAATCGACTTAGGATAATTTGAAATTTGAAAGCAGCGATGTCAATCTTTATCGCTAGGGAAGTTGTAGGATGGGGGAGGTCGTCGGCAACTAAGGAGGGTGCGCCACTGCGTCGATTGTAATCACGCAAATGGCTCTATATCAAAATGTCACATTCGTATGATATCGATGTTTCGTTGTCAATTCTTTGCAGGTCTAGCTCAGATTTATTTTTCGTTTACTTATATTGTCCTTCCTCAATAATACCCTTGATAACAAGCTATGACAGTTTTGCTATTATAAAACTATCCGCAATGAAAATAACCTGAATAATAAGAATTTAATTTTTACGTTTCGGTTATGTTTTTCACTGACTAGTTATATAATACTTATATAACCGTCTAAATTAATCTTGATTATATTTGACTCATAAAACCAAAAAAGAAAGGTGGTGAAAATGTTATTTTATCAAGAATATTTTTAAGCTATTGTTATACCTAAGCTATGGCTTAGTGCGCTGTCTTCACGTTAAAACTTTGACTTTTATAAATACCTTAAATTTAAAGGATCCGAGTCACGTATTAAACAGTCTTTTGAAGCGACGTTTTATTTTTCTATCGACGCAGGCTGCCCGCTGCCGGCTGGCCACTGACTGCGATCGCTTCCATTAAAATAACTCGTTAAAATTTATCATCGACCCGCTTAATCGCTTTAGCGCCACCATCTGGGGTTTTATGATTTTTCTGCTTGCTGTGTACACTTTTGTGGTCATTTTACAACGTTTACGAAATTGCTTGAGTAAGTTAATTTAGGTAAAGGGGTAATAGGGGCGTATTAACGAATCATTTTTATCATTTGCAGAACAAAATGTTTGTTAGATTCTATACTTACGAATACTAGAAGGTCAGCACAGTAAGCAAGCAGGTAATACTTCTCACCATTCATTATTTTATTTCTACTAACATGACTTCATTTATATGCAATTATCATCTATTTGAAATGGCTATAACTGAAATTACATTAGCAATGCATACACTTTAGTACATATAATATTACCGGTGGTCGGTCTTCATTTCCAGAAAGTGTTAAGTACTATGCAATTACTACACAGACATTTTAGTTTACAACGGTTTTTTAAAAATTTACCTGTACCTAGATTAGTAGCTTCAAGTACTGAATAATCACATATTAATTAAATTTATGTTATTGTCTTTTTTTATCATTTATTAACGAAACGTATAATAAATTCACACTGAGCAAAAAGAACCGTAGGTTGAATTGTAACAAATGAAACGGGAGTTTCACCTTTACGTCGACAATTTTTAACAGAATGTTGAAGCTCTATAGAATTTAGATTCCATTCGACAAAGCGGCTAGCACAAGTGGAAATGAAACGTTTTATCTTTAAAATGTCAAAGGTGGCTTCTTTGGGTTTATATTTTGCGTTTATAACGGTCAGCGGCGCGTTGCGATACGAGCAAAAAGTCTTGCAGCGACCGCTCGTTGCCGATAGAAAATCTGAGGGCTTAAACAGTGCCTCGTATGAAATAGTGGCACTCGGTTACATGAAAAAGACGAGAGGGGATATCGGGCAACAGGACCATGGGACGGGATTTTCGGTTCAATGCTTTTTCGCCTATGCGTTTTTGGAATAAGCGTTAAGGAATTACCGACTATGTCGTCCATAGAATTAAACAATTAATAGAATAAGCGCTTAAGATAATTTTGAATTGTGAGAACTTAGTATATTGGTTCATCAGTTTAGATGAAGCGATGATCTACTGGTTGCGTATAGCCGTAAATCAACTTAGTGGCGATCCTTGGAGAGTGTTAATAGACGTTATGTTAAAAGGACTTTATGTTCAATTTTAAGAAACAAAAATCTATATGTTATGTATTTGTGTCATTTGAAAAACAAAAGCGTTTTTTAAATTGTATCGAATGGTCTGATAGGGTCTTATATTAACTGTAATAAAGTATTATTAAATAATGTGATAGGTGCGCTAAATAGTCCAACAAGGACAAAATGCAGTATGTAAATGTTACTTTTGCTACCACCCTGATCCTTATTCATAACGTTCTATTTGAAAAATAACATTTAATTTATCAGTAAAATATCATGATCTTTATACTTGGTTACTGTAAAAGTAATTAGAAATGATGAAGCTTGTTCTAAGTTTTTTTCAGTTGTAAAATATCACATTATAAACTTTTAATGAGGCAGTTATTTTGAAAAGGCTGTTATTTATTGTACCGACTACATTATTTGAGACTGTTACCATTAATTTTAATTATAATAGGGATTATAATTGTTTACCTACTCATAACAATGAAAAAGTGCTAAATTCATCTTGTCGCTAATTCAGGACAACAAAGTTGCTTAAAAACTGTATTTTATAACTTTATTTAATGTACTGTATAGAATTGATATACTATACAAGTTTATTCATTGTACTAAATTAACTGGCCCGTCGGTGTAATGGTATCCCTGCGGTCGCGGGTTCGATTCCCACTCAGGACAAACAAGGATGAATATGTGTTTTTCTTCTGTCTGGTTGTTAATATAATAGGTTAGCGAAAAACTCTTTTTGCATATAGTATATATTAACTCGTAATAAAATCTCTTTGGCTATACCATTTGTATCTGGCTGGTTTTAGTATAATTAAAAAGTTTTAACTTAAAAGAAGACAATTCCAAATTCAAATTAGTAAATGAGTAATTTTAATTTGTTTTTCTTATAGTTAAAATGAGTGAATCTAATGAAGAAATTCGATACATTTTAGAATTTTACTATAAGAAAGGTAATAATGCAACGCAAGCCGCGATAAAATTTGTGATGTTTATGGACCTAATGCAGTATCTGTGAGAGTAGCGCAAATTTGGTTTAAGCGTTTTCAGTCCGGAAATTTTGATATCAAAGATGCACGTTGTTATGGTCGCCCTGTTACGGACAAAATTGATGCCATTTTTGAAAAAGTGGAGCAAGATCGGCATATTAGTAGTTACGATGTAGCTGGAGAA